>OZ018310.1:10416718-10518606 GCA_963969455.1 Arge pagana | reverse complement strand
TGACCCTGTGAAAAATTCCTATGTTCACACCTGTAGAAACACGTATTGCTCGATAAACGCAAATGCTATGCGTTCACTTGCGATAATAATGATCATTGCCCGAGACGTTTAGATCGGTCGATGAGCGAATCGACTATCGGTTATCGATACGCACACGGATCTGGAGTATAGATAGAGTTGCACCGATTCTAACGGGAAGGATGCATTCCGCGTTGCTGATCTTATTTCCGCGTCATTCGTTTTCCCACACGCACGAGTACGTACATCGAGAGATCGACAAGTGACATTTTTTCCACGCCTCGGATTCGCGGGTGTCGCGTGTCGGTTCTGCCGCGCTGCGACACGGAGTCATCGTTTTCAAACACAATTAAGTCTTTCGACAGTCGCCGCCAACTCGCATTGCGTAAGCTGCAAGTTTGCCGACGGTCGACCAACGGGATTGAGCATATCGTCGAGTACTTTCACGTTACATTTTTACTTCCATTGTGTAGTAAGCCGCGAGGTGTAACTAGGCTACTCGCACCGATATACCCCAACTATGTTGCCAACGCATGCGAGCTAGCGGGTACAACGTTACGAGTGATCCTCCATGCCGAAACATCCGGACGACGTCGCCGCAACGGGCGTACAAAAAACCAAAATCCAATCTCACGAGGATTCGGATTTTTCGCAATTCTCACCCCATCTTCTCGAGATTATCGAGAACCGCCGCGATATTTGTCACCGTTCTCAGAAATCGTCGTATCGATCACTCTTCTTCGCTGCGGTTCATCGGAGAATCCTGAACGCCAACGCGAATTGGCGAAGACCGCGAAAAAAAGTCGAATCCAAAAAGTTGGATCTCTCCGAACGTTATGCCGAGAGCGCCCGCATGTATGTACACACGGTACACCGCGAAACGGATCGATTCTAACGGAGATTTTTTTTTGTTCACGATCGTGAATATCGCGATGCACGATATATTTCAATACTCATCGCGAGTTGGTTATGACACTGTAATAAGAAAGTAGTTTGTTTTTCAGCTTTGAAAATTGAAACCATAAATAGACACAAAAACGTTTTAGTTTTTCGTTTTTCAAGGTTGATTATTTACTGCAGATGTACCCGAGTTGATCGTTACGAAAGTAAAGAAAAATAAATGAATCCTTATTTCTAAGATTTGTTTTCCTGTGATGTGAATCATCCAAAAAATCCGGACAGGCCAGTAAAAATTCTGACGCCTGGTAACCCTGGCTGCACGGTGAATTCAAATTTTTACGCCATATGCTTGAATGATTCGATATGCCCGGATAAAGATGAATAATAGTATACTTTCGGAGCTATTCTTTTATCGTTACGCCGTGACGAGGAAACTCAGCGACGCCCAATGTAACGTAGTGTTTCAATTGATACGACGACCCGGCTATCTAAGCGTCGACGAAGACTCAATTATATTCCACTTTATGTCACATGGGCATCGATTTACCTCAAACGTTTCCCATTCCTTACATGAAACGACTCAAGAAGACAACGTGACTTACAACGTGTTTCAATTCATACTGCCTCGGTATTATACGTGTGTTGAAACAGGACTGGGTGTCGCTGGAAATAGTACGACCAGGCTTACGTTCAGTTTGAAACGATAATGGAACTAATTGTATTCAGATTTCGTACCGCATTGTCGTTGGTTTTCGTCCGACATCTTCTATTTTCTGGACGAAACGATCCTGCAACTCGTTTCTCGCGATACAATCGCGATATCGATGGCCACAGGGCTGAGGCCTAATCGTATTCTGCTTCGCATCGGCTTTATACCGGTTTTCTCGTTACATTTTCCACGTTACGACTAAAGCTACTACACAACAACGTGACTCGCTCGAAAATGCTCGGCAACACTCCTCGTCGAAGATCCTTCCTTAATGACGCCGAGAGCCAGCAAAAAGTAGTCAGCTCGTTCGTTTCTTCCGCTCTATTTCCATCGGCCGCGGCTAATTGAATTCCAAATGTTTCCTCGAGATCGATCAATTTCTCCCGCTATTCATCCTCGCATCCCCGTTTCGACGCGACTCCGGAGAACGAGTCGAGAAGCATCGATGATTCTTTTGTGCTATTACGATCACGAATCCATTCCGTAGATGCGATTCGTTGGACAAGGAAGACGAGAAAAGAAACCTTACCGATTCGTTTCGGCGTTGATGGAATTTTCGACGGAAATTAGTCCGCCTCGCCGAAAATTTGAGGCAGAAAAATGGTGAAAGTCCAAAGTCCGTCGATTTAGGAACCACTGGAATCGAGAGATTTTTGGATCGCCGATGGCATCGATCGCGATGTGGCGGATTCTCTCTGGGTTTCAATGCGAGTTACGAAACTGTGTTTATAATGGAAAAAAATCTCTACGTATCCGTTGCCGACGCGTGATCAAAATACGTAATCGGTATTACGGGTCTACTTTTCCAGAGAGCCACGGATCTCTAGCGGGTTCTCGTAACGAAAGCCTACTCAAATACGATATACACAAATATCTCGTTTGTTTGATCCCTAGTCGTCGTAACGGTGTAGCGCCACAATAAATACTCGTTATATTCGTAAATCAATCGCAGTGTAAACTTCGCGGACAATATTATTTACTGCGGGAAAGATGCGTATCACGGTTATTCCAGACAGTGGGACATAAAAAGCTGTTCCGTTGCGGCGAGCCCGTTTCAAAATTCGTCGCATTGACTCCGTGAGCCGAATCTTCGCGGCACGACCGAATTTTTCTCTCGCGCGTTTGTGTTTCCCAATATTTTCCGAGTACACGAAACAACGCGACGAACCACCAACGCTAAGTATTTGTGGCAATTTCAGATAACGATGGGCGGAGGCCCGAGATTGAGCAATCCGCGCTCTCGTCGTTTGCTATCCTTGCGCGTCGGCGTTTCGAAAAATACTTCGAAAATAGGCAAGCAGTGGCGAGGAGCGACCGGAAGCTGGGATCGGACCAGGAGCATCTCGTCGGATCGTGAAAGGATCCGCGGAAGCCGCTCGGCTGCTCCGATGCGAGCGACTCGTCCGCCCATTGTTCGACCTTGTCCGATAGGATCCGAATCACGTGGCATAGGATTACTAGCTTATCAGATGCTGAATAAACTTACGAATCGTTACGTAACAAAGACGAGAGAATATCAATAGACAATTATCAGGCAACGTTGAAATTGACCGCAAAGCGCGACGATGCAGGCATCGTTTCGAGGCAATCGCCGCGATTTCGATGAGATTAGCAACGAAATGAGATTTTTTTTCCCAACCGAAACGCGAGAACGGACAGCAGCTGCGATACGATCTCGTTTCGAGTCCCGAATATAAATATCATTGAATACTCAATTTGCTGCCTGCGGGGAATCGTGGAGAGGAAAAAATCTGTTTCGCGTACGCGAACAACGAGCGCTTCCAATTAACGGCTCGTTACGATCGCGAAGTTTCGAAATGACGGGATGCAAGAAGGGAGCGCGATGGCAGAGAGCAGCAGGATGTGTTTCTACACTTCCGAGCTGATCCTTCCATTAAAAAAGCGATAATTGTTCCCGGGACGCCGGCAGCGGGTGCAACAAATATCAAAGATTTTCCAACCGCGTTGCGAAAATTCTTCGAATAATTACACTACTCGCCAGACGTTATGTAAAAATCAATTTTATCATCATTGCGCTTGTTGTATTCGTCACGCGCGTCACGCACATCGTTCATTTGAATTATAAATGAACGCAACGGAGCCGTCGACGCTAATTCTTACGGTTACAGCTACGATACGTAACACGGGCTGCTCGCCGTGATTCTTTTCTCCATGCGGCGAACAACGCGTCATTTGTGACAAAAATTGCAGACTCGTCGTATACGAGCGAGACAATTTTTTCTCCGTTTCCCTTTCCTTTCCTCTCTTTTTTCAGCGTTCGTTCTCCGCGATTTCGTCACGCGGTGAAATTCGCGATCGAATTTCGTCACGCCGAGTTTCTGCCCGACTTTTTCTACCTCGTCGGTCGCGTTGTAATTGTTGATCTGATTATCGCGAGGGTTTTCCGAGGCTGGACCGTGAGAACTCGTTTGCGGAGACAAACGAGATCGGGGAGAGAAAAATCCAATTAAGGATAACGGCGAAGGATGAAATGTCGAGTTCCAGCGGTTTTATCAAACGCGAATTCGTACGCTGCTTACAGAGCTGCAGCGCGCGCGTGTGGGCGAATCGAGGCAAAGAATTCAAAGACAATTTCTCAATAGAGTTTACGTAAGCGGTGGCGAACTAGTTTGCTATCACTAACGTGAGCTCGCCATCTTTGTCGTGGCGAACCGTGCGCGATGAATCAAACGGGACGAGGGGAAGAAAGTGAATAAAATGTTACGCGACGACGAGATCAGTCGGATCGTTAATAAGAGCGGCGACGGTGAAGGAAAAGGACACGATTCATACCGAATAATAAATCGAGGGAATCCGAACGAGGTGAAAAAAAGAGCGTGCCAAGTGGAGGGAACGTCGCGTTGTTGGTAGACGTTACAAGTGCTAGGCGGTAAACGAGCAATACGAGCGGAACGATGAACAAACGTGTACGAGTCGCCGATGGGCGAAAGAGCAGTCGACTGGATGCGTAATGGCGATAATCGAACGGTTACTCATTAATATCCATTTGCTTGGTCGCTACGCGTATGAAATTAATATGCAAGGTTGAGGCACGAGCGAGTCGAGAATTCAGGTAAGCCGGGGCGTAAATCACGGTAATCGGTGCGCGTGACGTCTCGGAAACGTATTTTCTTTCGGTAAAAATCGGCGTGCACGGAGGGAAATGATACACGACGAATATCGCTACGCGTCGATGACTCGGACGTCGCATAAACCTGTCTACCGACAACTCCGTGAGCTTATCTGCGCCTTAACGTGCCTACTCGTCGCCCGTTCGATTCGCGAGTTGACGAGATTATTAAAATATGCGATCGCCCGAAACCCCGTGCGTTGTTGCTCTCTCTCTCTCTTTCTCTCTTTCTTGCTCTCTTTACTCCCGGATTTGCAGAATTTTCACCGGATCCAGAGTCGGGCTTTCCGGGATCGATGAATTTTTTGCTCAATCGTCGAATTTCAATTATTTGTGTTATCAGCAATGAGTTCTGGTGGAACGAGCGCGACCCGAATTGCTCGGCACGTAAGCGATTGGTTTTTATATAATTACCTATCGAAATCCAATTATATTCCAAATTATTTTGATTACGAAATGTGAAGTGGAAATTCGACGTTCGTGCTCCGAAACGTGAAGCAAGAGAGCCGGGCGACCCTTATGTAAAGGGATGATGGAACAGAGTTTCACGGAACACGTGGTTCCGCTCGTTGAAAATCGTACGGATCGGTTCGCCCGGAGATCCGTGAGCATCAACGTAATTGATAGGAATGTAACGACTTCTCGATGTCGATAATGTGATTTAAATCGGCATAACATCGAGTACCCACAGTTGTTTCCGTACTTAAGCTCGGATCGAAAGTTCAGTAGGCGTTCGCCTGCGTGCGCCAGAAGCTCGATCGCACCTAAATTGGCGTCATTAACTGACGAGCTGATGCTTCTTCGCTACCGCTCCACGTGGCAAATTCATTTCCGGTCCGCAGCTACGAAGATTGATTCGCGAAGAGGACTACATTAGCCGACGTATCGACCTCCGATGAGCCGCGCGCACCCTGAAGGGAAAAGTATCTTACGCCTTGGAATCGAGTCTTTCCCGAAATTTTCCCCGTGAAAAACGGACGAGCCGAAGCTGATGCGACTTTCAACCACGGAGGGTCCAGAAAATGTTCGAAAGCTCCGGGTAATCGGTGAATTTCCGTGCGTCGTCGAAAAACGGTCTCGTTGGGAATCGACCGAGATTTTTTCCATCACAGATCGTTTCTTCGCTCGCCGTGGATCCGACGAGCAAATGTGCCGGACGAATTACGGATAAAGAATATTCGATATATCGTATGATGCACTAAATTTAAAAGCTCGCCCAGCTGGCAGCCGCAAAAAACGGATAACACGGCGTGAGAGAAGCGTTTTTGGTACCGCTCGTCTACCGTTGGATTCGCGAAGAGATTTTTTCAATTTGAAGCAGGAGCGAACGCGTTGATACGAGGAGAGGGTTGATACGGACAACGGTGGGGTGGCGATGGAGTGCTCGCGCAACCGGTTCGCCACTATCGACCTCCCAGAGGGTAGCTAGCCTCGCAAAGGGTGCTGAGGCCGCCGCGAGCTGAAGATTTTCATTCAGCGTTTGCCCGGGCCAAACCTTCGTTTTCGTCCCTCGTCGAACCGCCGCGTAAATCCAGCGCGCAACGCCAGGTCATCCGGTGATACCAACGAAAAGAAAAACGCGCCTTTCCAACGCGAAGTCCCGTCCGATCTGCTCGAAATCGCGTACGAAATTGCCGGTTATGCCGATCCAATTTCTCTGAGTGTCGGTCATACCGATCGCGTAGGTCTCGTTGCTCGGCAAGAATCCGCGATCGATTACGGATCGAAAATCTAACGTATCGACAATTCCTAATCGTTCTACTTTTTCTGCTCGATTCCATTCTCGTACCTCCGCTCCATTTTTGGCATCGCCCGAGCCAACGAAACGTTCTTTCAGTTTATGCAAAAGAAACGACTTCGACGTATGCTTATCGACGGGTTGCGTCACGCGTCTTATGCGTTCGCGCCACAGCGAAGAACCGATTCCGCTCGTAGGTAGCTCGTTCCTTCGTGCTTTTGCTAACTCTGTTTCGCGCGAGAAGAGAGTTTACCCGTCGCGGATCCTCGCGATCGAAGTATTTTTTACGCAATCGGGCGAAAGATGCGAAACTTTCCTTCGGCTGACGGACGATTCGCCGATAGTCGTACGTCGTCGTTCTCTTTGCATAATAAGCGTTCGCGGTAGGCAGTGCCATTTTTTATTTCGGTAACGCGCGTTTCGTGCAAAGATTGCGTAGATCATCGCATCACGGCGGATCTTTCGGTTGCGGGAGTATTGCGCGAACCTCCGTTGGGCCCCGCTTCGGGACTGGTGTCATAATATGGTAATGCTTTTACGGAGTGTTTTCAGTTACGTAAGTCGACATAAGACATCGCGCGATAGCAGCTGCCATCCGCGCGTACACGTTGGCCCTCCACGTGTACGTCAAAATATACGTACACGAGTCCGCGCGCGTGTACGGATCACTTATATAAGCAGCGTGCATGTGAGTACGCAACGAAACCTCCATTCATTATGCAACTGATATGCAGCCATTGCCGATGCGACGGAGGTTCGCGCGGATGACGGATGCGAAAGGCATCGATCGGTTGCTTTCGAAAAACGAAGCTTTCGCTCTCGCGCTCTTGCATCCCCGTCGCCTCGCGAGCCGTGCTCCGAGTATTTCGATCCCGATGCCGACCGAAGGTGGGGATCTATCTCGCGCGATAAAGATAGATTCCAACGAGACGTCGTCATTGATTAGTTATTAGCGCTACGCCGCGCTTCGTCGTGGCGTCCGACTCGACTGTCGCGCTAATACGTAGCGGCTGTACCTACGCAACGCAGAAGACCGATCAAGAATCGCGAATCAAGAATAAGCCGCGTGATAAGAAACTCGCGGGGTTCCCCACCTCCGGTCGAGGCGACTTGCGCCTCGCGAAAAAAGAATCGCAAACGAATAAATAAACGGTCCGTCGATTTCGATTCGACCAGTCTCGCTGCATCGTCGCTCGTAATCTCGTCCTCTCGCGAGCTGGTTTCGCGAGTTTTCTGTAAATTATACGCGAACAACGAGGGACCCCGGGGGTTGGGGGGGGGGGGCGGACGCGATAGACGCTCTCTCACAATGCGTCGAATGTTTCGTCACGTCTGCCTCGAACGCTCGACAATAGAAATGCTCGCGAAAGGTTACGTGTTAAAAACAGCAGACTGGTAGGCCAACGCTTCGAACAGTTATGAAATACAGGGCAGGGCTCTCACTCGGTCTTGCGAGTCTCTCCTTGTTCTCGCGCAAGTTCTGCAACGAAGGAACGCGTTGACTGTAATCTCCTCGCGGCATTCCCTTTCGATCGGCTAATACGTGCTCTTATGCAATTACAGACTTTGATTCTGTCGAAATTACCACTCGACCGGTATTGCGACGGCGACAAAAGGAATCCTGAAAAGTAAAACGCAACGTTTCCTCTATACCGCGTCCGCTTGCGGCAATTTTTCCCCCCTCTCACAGCCGAATTATCGCAACGCATTTCCCATTTTCCCCCGCAACTTCGTTTCGACGTCGTTTTTGCTATTTTTTAGCACACGCATCCTCGTCATCTTTTTTAAATTTTTTTTTGCCTTATCGAAGCAAATAAAAAACGTCGACGAAGTCGAATGCTTGCGTCATCGTTATCTTCACCTCAATTCTTTGCTGTCGTTGAACGATCTTCGCTGGTATTTTTTTTTACATTTGTTTTTTTTCTCTCAAATTTGACGACTCGATCGACCGGTCACGGTCACGTCGAAATGCCAGTGCCAGAAAGATCCAACGCCTTCGATCTTCCCCCACCCGGATAACGATCGTGTAACCGCGGCGTTTGCCATTTGCAATGATAATTTTGTTTCTCGGCGCAAATATTATACCTATCATCGAGCGACAATAACCAACTGAAAGTGAACAGCTTTAAACGGTCCTGTTATCAAATGCTAGATTATTTCAACGTGTACCGTTGCACCAGTGTACCGACACGCCTGACGCAATGTTTCGCAAATGGTGCAATTTTCGTCGAATCTTCGACATAAATCATCGGGTCTATTTTTTTCCGCGTACGATCGCCGACCACCAAGTTTTCCCTGGAAGCCGTCGTTCGCGAACAGCTCTACGGATATTATTTGTCGTTGGCCATATGCCACTGTATACCTATAGGTATTGCGGTGTCTACTACGCAAGATACACATTGTCAGAGCCACGAGGCGTACATAGACGAGATTTAATTCCGACGTAACGCGTTTCCGGCCGGAGAAAGAATACCTCGGAATTGTTTACCAAGCATTTATCATCCCCTCCATTAAAAACCATCTTCTACCTCTTCGACATTGCCAAATTCATTCCCAATTCGACCAGCCCATAAATAACTTCGACTACCTACTTTTACGAAATAGTCTCATTCAGAAATTCGTTGCACTTATTACCATCCACCTCTGAATTGTCATGCTTTCGCAATTCGTTACGAATTTGTCCCACATTTTTACAAAATACTTTCGACAACGTTTTCTTTCTCATTCCTCCACTCTCAGCCGTCCATAATCTCGCGCGGAATTTTTTCCAACCTGTTTCACTCCAATTTTTAGCGTGTTTTCTGCGGTAACATTTTTTCATTCCCGATGCGGATTTATTTCGATTCTTCGGCTCATTTTTCGTCTCTGGACACTTTCACTCCTTGCCGAAAAAACTCGGAACGGAAATTCGATATTATATGGTTCGTATTTTTTGCAATAAACCATATTTTCAATTTAATAAACCTATTCTCGTTGCTGGTGGCGTTTCAAGTGGTCAGAAGCGACGGCGGTATTAGTTGTCATTTTTGTTGGGCAAATTCTTCGAATCGAGGGGCTTTTTTTTCACGTGCTGTTATCCTTTCGCGCTGCCGAGCTTTCGATCTCTCGCGGTTCGCGTCGAGAGTGACGAGTCTCGCTCGTTAATCTTTTCTCTCCGCTGGCTTTGTAACCGTCGAGCTCCCGAGATCTCGAAGATTCGGGGGAAATGTACGCTTAGGTCCGAGGAAAAACATCTGTCATCCACGCCAGCGAGATACTAGGATGTAAAGCGTGAAAGCGTGACTTCGTTTTGTAACGAAGGATTGCATCTACGTGCCTACGCATTGCTTTCGCGACAGATCGGAAGATCCACGTGGCTCGATGCGACTCTTCGCGACGCGCGATCGTTACGTAGCAAAGTCTGTTTCTTACGTCGTCTCTGCTTTCAATAGTTTATGTCATCGGACATTAATTATCCGCGCGCTGATTGGCTCTTGTTAAGAATCAAAGCGTTCCTCAACGGTCGCTCGCGGTCTTGCGTAACGTCCGTCTTACGAAAAATTTTCGCAACGAGCAAATGATTCGTAGCCGCGGCAGAGAAGCGTCCGCGAGCTTTTGCTCGAGGTCCGTTTCCACGTGGGGCGAAAAATCCAGTTCGTCCGTCGAGCGACCCGACAATTCCGTAAATCTTTCCCCTCGTTCGCGAATCATCTCGTCGTCGGCTCGCGCCTCGCGACAAATGCCGGCGAAACGTGAGGAATTACGACGAAGCGATATTATCAGACGCGTTCTTGCACCGAATAAAATAGTATCTCTTTCAGATTTACGGCCAGTATCGCGCGCTTAATCGTTCAATGGAGATGCTTCGCCATTTTTTCACATTTTTTTTTTCTGGGAACAAAGCGAACGCGTGGTAAGCGTTCGCAGTATACCGCCGTGTCACGAACTTGTACAATATTTTTAGGCGGTTAGATTGTCCGGTTGTGTTACTCGTCAGCTCTAATATCGCGAGAGTATCGATGCGAGGTTTTTTTTTCTCGCTCGTTAATGACGAGTTGCTTGCCTCCAACTTTGAAGGCGGACCGGACGGATTACGTAAACTATTTACTTTTTGGAAATCCATAGATTTCGCCGATACTTACATTCCTCGAACAACATCTGGTCAGTGCCGGTTAAGTAGTCATTGGCAACCAACATTTTTCTTCGCCCCCCGAACGCTGCCACTCGCCCGGCCAGCAAGAATCCCGAAATGGGGATGAAAACAAATAAGATTCGTTCTTTTGAAGGCTAAAGCTTGCAATCTGCGAGGAAACTTGCGGCGAGTGAGTGAAATCTGCAGCTCGGGGGTAACGATGAATTGCGGGTGAAAATGTCCTTCCCGTCGGCAAATTCAGTGGACGAACTTTTCTTGCTCGTCGTAGCAGGTTGAGAAGAAAGTGGAAAAGTTTGGCGCGAGAGCACGCGTTTTTCAAGCTCGCATCGAAAGCTCGAAAGTGGGAATAATCCAGCAGCTGGCGATTCTTGCCGGGATGCACGACGTTTCGCGGAACGAAGCGATCGTGAAAAGGCCATTGTTGTCGCGAATGACAAGTGCTACCCGCGATCGCGATGGTTGGCGGGCGTCCGGCCGTGAAACTCGCCGAGGGCGACGATCCCTCGGCATTGCTCGACGACCTTGAAACAGTCAATCACCCCGCGTCCGGTACGAAGTTGAAAAAATGTCGAGATAGACGAGGAAAGTTGGTTTTGGCGTCGGTTTCCTGGAATCGCGAGGTCGGAGCGGCGGTTTTTCGCGGAGGGCGCGACGCGCCGTCGCGACGCTCTCTCGAAGAATGTATGCCCTTTCGCGGAATAACTCGTTGGCCGATGCTCGTCGACGGTCGGTAGGCGCTGCTGCTGCTGCTGCTGCTGCTGCTGCTGCTGCTGCTGCTGCTGCTGCTGCATGAAAAGTCGTTGCATTGTGCCGGGGAATGCATCGCAGCCAATGGGATTGACCTTGTCTGGGTGTTCACCTCGTCTGGACGCCGATCGCCGCGCGGCAACGCAGTGAACGGCGCTCTGCTCTGCACGGATCGCCGCCGCCACCGCCGCCGTCCGAACGTCGCCACGGCCCCATCGCGTCGCGTTCTTACGGACGGACCCGCGCTACAACTTATGTAATTTGAACCGGGTCACGGCCAACGAAAAACTTAGGCAAGTCCGCGAGACCACCTGCCTTTCTCTGTTTGTTCATATCGATATCGGCGAAGCAGAAATACGATTGCAAACCATTAGCCTCGCGTCTCGAACGAGCATTCGTAAAAGCTCCGAGCGTCGCGGTCGCCGAGCACGCTTAATTGCGCGCGACGACGACGATGCTCCGACCAACGATTCTCTGACAAATCCACGAGTCACGTGACACGCCAATCGAGAATTCCCGAGCGCTTCCATTTGCAAATCTCGCGTCAAGGAACGCGGAACAAGCGAGCTTGCGCGCTTCGGATCACTTTTCTTCCGCGATATCCCAATTATTTCCTCACAAATACCGCGAAATAGTCGACTTCATAGCAAAGACATGATCGCAGCCCGTTTTCCGCAAGACGGGAG
Organism: Arge pagana; assembly: GCA_963969455.1. Taxonomy (NCBI): domain Eukaryota; kingdom Metazoa; phylum Arthropoda; class Insecta; order Hymenoptera; family Argidae; genus Arge; species Arge pagana. The sequence goes on along the minus strand of OZ018310.1, from coordinate 10,506,546 downwards.
AGCCGACGAATTTTGAGAACGCGACCGTTATCGCGAGACGAGCTTTGTGCTCGAAATCGGTGACGTTGTTCGCATGCACGATACATTGCTGCATATTTGAACGAATTTATGGCGGGGTTCTCGTATATTTTTGTTAGATAACGAGGAAAACAGCGTTTGTTGATACGATTGTCTGGGAATAATTAAATTGCGAACGCGCGCGTTGTCGAGTCGTTATGTAAGGCAGATGTGTAGCGGCCTGCCTGCACGTAGTTCGCAACGCGACCACTAGGTGGCTACTGCGCCTCCACGATTCCCGCGAGTGCGCGCAGAGCAGCTCCCAATTCGTATATAACGCTGCGCCACATGCTCTCCTTCATCCCGAGCATTGAGGCGTACATATCAGCTTTAATGTAAGCTGAAAGTCCAGTAGGACGAGACTCAACTTCATTACATGGAAGCACCGATCTCGCAACCATTTCTCAACGCGTGACTAGTGTTAGCTTTTGTTTGTACAAAGCTCGTTCTACGAGACTCTGCCATCTTAGCGCCGTACCGATTAATTGAAAACAATATCGATAACGAGGTGTATCGATTATACTTATAGAGATCTAATGGGCGAGTAATAATAGCAACCGCCTCGCGGAACGATCTTTGATGTTGTGATTTCTCGACGATGATCTAGTACAATAGCTGTCGCCGCGCCGATGTGTATCAAGTATCAAAATTAGCATTTTCCGATCGATCACTCGTTCGCAGTAGGTACAGATCTTTCGTTTCATCGACTCGATGCTTATGCAACCGAGTATCGATTCGCGAGTCCATTTGTTCGTAAATATCATTAGAATCGTACGACATCGAATAGGTGAAACGTAACGGGGGGGAATATAATAGAAATCGGAACACGTTTCGTTTTCGGTGTGTTTCTTCGTTTGTCCTCTCAACGACGATGACAAATTCGGATTCGGGCTTCGTGCGCTGATTCGAAATGACATTTGGCAAGCGCGTATGTCGGATATAAAAACTAGCCGTTTGCCTCGGAGGAACGAAAGGTAACTCGTGGCACGGTTGAAAGGAACGTTCGATACCGTTGCGAATACGGTTCGCAAAACTGCACGAAAGAGCACGGGAAAAAAACAACAGAATTCACGATTCGACAAATATTTTTCTACGCGAGTGAGTTGCTTTTGTAGCGACAAAGTATTAGCTGCGGAATTAGATTCGCAAGGTTAATCGTTGCGCGTAGATAAGCTTGCGGTTGCGGCGACAATCTGGTCGCAACGTGTCGTACAAGTTGTAGGAAAAATAAGAAAAAAAATGCATCGAAGCGAGAGCGCCGATCACAATTTAGTTGCGAGTCGAGATTTGCATCGGTATGGACGAGCTAGCGAGGATTCGGGTTCGGGAAACGCCAGCAGCCCGATCGAAGCACTTCGTTGATCGTCCGTGTTCGCCTCGTAGCCGCGTCGCTTACGACACGAGTCGCGAAATTTTTTGAGACATTCAGATATTTCCAAACCGAGTAACGAAGCCGTTTGAAACCTGTAGGACTTCTGTGCCAAGAGATATGACGCCGATTTGTTGCGGTAAGTTTTAATCACTCGGTTATGTAATCCGATACGGCTCTAGTTGTTGATTCATGCCACGGCAATACATAATAGAACTACATTCACCTATCGCGGCTTTTTGTCAGGAGTCAATTATTGCTAAACTCGTCGATTCGGATTATCTTCAACCTCGCGCGTATCTCTCATCAGTTATCGTAACAGAATTATTATATTATTACGTTACAGCGAAGCGAATTCTTCGAGGTATCGATATTCAGCGACAACGAGCCACCCGAAGAAGTCATCGATAAATACTTATCGCACGTAGGTACACAAATATTCGTGCGATCATCGCTTTCAGCGATAAAGTACGAAGATGAAACGCGCGAGCGAAACCCTTTCACGAAATCCGAAATTCTCAGTGTTAATTATCCCCAAAGATCCGTTTTTCGTTGCACAAAATCAGACGAAGATCGATGAACTTGCAGTCAAGTAAACGCGGCCAAATTTCATTTCTCAGCAAACGCTTCGGCTCGAATTTGCGAACTCGATCAGTCCGCGTCGAAAATACCCGAATGAATTATCGAGTATTATTATCGTAATAGCAGCCACAAGTATAGGAATTAAAATGGTTTACGATGTCTAATCCATCCTCCTTTGGGAAATCAAAACCGTTTGCTTATTTTTAAAATTTTTTTTAGATAATTTCTTCGCGAAAAGACGAGGACGATAATTTACCGTCGACTCTTTAATAGCTTTCATTAATTGAGCAATAGATAGGCGATTATCAGGCGATTGATTTCCGACAGGATACTTTAAATTCAATTTCCGAGAAGCCGCGGGGAATACCCGCCTTTCGTCGTGGAAAAGTGACATTTTTTCACCATAACGGTCGATAACCGCGCTCCAGAAAATAACGGCTTCGCCAAATTTGTTCATTCGTAGCAACAGAAATTCAAATTTGCTCGTTCTCGGCATAGAAATTCGAAGGCGAAGGGTACGGATATTTTTGAAGTGTCAATTTTATGCTGTCCGCACCGATGTTTCGTGGTCGCGTAACCTAATCGTATTTTTTACTTGTCGACTGGATTTTCCAAGATAAAAGTGACTGATGTTTGCCACTAGTATCAAATTTGAGTACGATCAGTCAAGCCGTTTCGATATTGACGTCGAAAAGCCGGTTGCTTCTCGTTCATCGCAAACCTGTTGAGGACGCGTGGATCGCACCCACTTTTTTTCCTACATTTCCAACTTCTGTACGTACTGAACAGAATCTTTTCCCCTGATTCTGCTGCCGCTTGAAAATCATAACGATATTTTTGCACCACGTAGAAACGAGCTCGAATTTTGTAACGAGCGAAAAATCGGTCGAATCGTTATCGATCGGTATTCGAATATAGTTTGGAACGCGAATTTACGATGATTGGGATTTTTGGAGCAAAAACGATTCGCGACGACGAATTCGTTGGTTCCATGAGCCTAACGACTACGAGCGTTGAATATATAATACTTTGCGTTGCACAATCTTTGTGATTCGGCATGCTTGTCTGGCGATCGTTAATTCAAACGAGCATCGCAACACTCGTCACGTTCCTATTTTTTAGCGCGTCAGTTTTCTCTTCATCCAGAAACGTCGAAGAGTTCCGATTCGAACGATAATAAGAATCGGATCGGATTCCCGCGCGGACGAACCGTCCCGACGTCCGGCAAAGATTCGCTCGTAATCGCGTTCAGTCGCGTTGCGTAATCAGGTTTGCGACTGTCTTGCGAACTGCTCGTACACGTAACGCGTAATCGAACGGTTGCCTCCGTCAGCCTCGAGCACGAGACGCGCGGAAGGAACGCGTGACGTTCGCGTCTTCCCGAATATCCCGCGGCCATCTTCCGTAATCGGTCAACGACGATGAAGGAAACAACGAGACGCCTCGGATAGAAATACTCGGCTGGGGGAAAAAATTGTGACCAAAAATAAATGTTGGAATGTGCTCGGACCAAAGTTGAAAATAAATGCGATAAGTGTGCTCGATGAGAATACCACTCGCGGGCTGACATGGTGGGAGCGGTACGAAACGAGGAAACAGTCCTTCGAAATGGGCACGAGTCTCCGAGAACTATAACAGATTTTCTGTTATTACGAAGGTCGACGTGTCAATATCATCATCAGAATTGCCTCGGGGAAGACGAAAACATTTCTCATTGTTGGCCGACGCGGTTCGGTTTAGTAAGATAAACATCCGGCTGTAGCCTCGAGAAATAACGAAACGTGACACGCGACACGTAGTATATCGCTCATCGAAGCGCCCCGTCACTTTTACAGTGAATCCTTCGAAGAATTTAAATGTAATTAGCTTGGACATGCGCGAAGGTCCGGCTAGCTGTTCGCGTTGAAGACCGTCGTCCACGGAAAATAAACGATCTCTTGATCGTACCGTTCTTTTGTTACTTCGCCTCGAAAAAGCTATCTAATGACGGTCGACCGGCGTTTCAGAACAGTCTGCACCCCTTGAGTTTGAATTTACACATCGCTGCCTACGAATTTTCCGAAGCTTGCTCGTCTCTTCGGTGGTCCTAGCAATGAAATCCGGCGGGACCGTAAAATTGTCGACTAATCTCATCGCCAACACCACTGGAAATTGAGCGGAATTCGACGGAAGCGAAAGCTTGCGCACGAGTCGCGGCGCGAGATGTCGAGAGTTGACGCGAAACAGAAACGATAGGCGGCTGCGCTCGCGTGGAAGGTGATCGTCGATCGGCTAGCTGAAATTTGTCAAGGATCGCGAAGATATTTGGCGAAGGAAGAAACGGGTTATTACAGCTGTAATTTTGCAACGGCGTTGACGTCACCGCGGTAAGAAACTCGATGACTCCGTCGTGGAATCGAGAAGCGACGCTTCGAGAAGAGGGCAAATAAAAATTGGAATCATTGGTCGGAGGCAAACGTTGGTTCACGTAACTCCCGAAGGCTTGATTCGAAGGAGCGTAACGTAACGGATATAACTATAGTCAAAACTTGCACAACGAGGCTTCGTATAATAACGCAATTACGTTTGTATAAATGTTTCACTGTACGAAGTGAACGGTTTTGTACGTGTACACGAATCGTTACACGTTATCTAGCCTTTGGTGCGGGGAGGGCACGCGGGTTCGAGGTATATCGTAATTTCTACGGATTATCTTTTACTGCGATAAACAGTTTCGCGTTGCGCAACAACGCCGAGAGGATGATGAGGAGAACGTGCTCCAATTTTCGGCCCATCCGCGTTACCCGCTCCTTGCATTTCCTGCAGCGCACCTCGACCGATGTTTCGCTACGTCGTCGCCAGTTATTCGCTTCATCCTCCGCGTCTCTGGTCACCGACGCGTCGTCGCTGCCCTCGTTCGGCGATCCAGCCTCATCCTTCGGATCTACGAGGACGCTCGTCGTCCATCGCGACTAGATTTCCAGGTATTGCTCAAAAGCTTCCCGTCGCCGTAGACATTCGTTTCCCAACTTCGCGGGGGTAGCGATTCGATTTCCCGCGGTCTTTCCGCCCCCCCGAGTTTTGGCTCGCGGACGCCTCCGTACGGAACGCCGTCGCGTCGTCGGATGGACGAATGGATTCGGGAGTCGATGCCAAAGTCGTAAAGCGGCGATAAACAATCCGTGAAACAATTACCGATCGAGTGGGTTCCTACTATTGTTAGCGTCGTACGGGGTGGTGACATAACACGCGCGGGAACAAGAGCGGTAGCGGTGCGCGACGTTCGACATCCGCGCGCCCGCGACCGCGACAAAGACGTCGGCCGAGACACTCGAGAGCCCCCCGATTGGCGCGACGAAGAGACAGAGAGAGACACGCTTATTCAGCACAATCTCTGATTACATAAGCTCTGCTCTGATTCTCAGCTAGAAAACCAGACCTGACTCCGTGATCTCGCGTCCATACTATGTATACCGAAGCTACGTCCGCCTCGCTCGGCCCACGGGCCCACGACGTACGGTACGGTAGGTATGACCCGGAGCGCGCCCAGTCTCGCAAGCTCGCGATCGCCGGCTACTCACCGCGTCGTCGAACGCTTACGTAAGACAATTCCACGTTGCTACTCGACGTTGAATTGTTTCACGAGCACGTGGACCGTGGGTTCTCGCGTCGATGCCTCCCTGCTGCTGCCACTATGCATTCTTCGTGGTCGAGACGACGTGGGCGAGCGGCGAGCCCCAGCTCGAAAATTATCTTTCCATTCCTTATTTCTGACGAAACCATAGACAATTTCTTGCCTCCGCGTATTTCTCGAAGCTGGTTCCCATTTCGACACGCGTGATGGAAAGAAACGAGGACGATCCGTGCAATGATATCATCGCGCGAATGTTGTTAGTCTAATAGACACGGCTAGGCGAAAAATTCGACTACGAGTGATAATAATTTCAGCTGTATTTGCAGATTTGTCGACAAACGACTGGAAACACCGTATAAATACGAATTGACTGCTGCGAATGCGACTGGATTTTGAAGCCGAGAGCGATTTTGGGGGACAGAGGAACGGCTCGGGGGTAAAATGCGGAGAAACGAGTGTGGGGGGATCGAGTAAAGAGTTGATGACTATGGTAGGCTCGGATATCGGGTATCTCGTGATTGCTAATACCTACGTCACGTTGGGTCAACGGATTTTGCTAACCATCTCTCCTCCGGTGCAATAGATTTAGAATCGAATATATCTACTCGCGATGCGCGGGCAGCGACAGGAAGTCGGACGTCGATGAAGCCAAATAGAAGAAAGAAAATTATTTCGCGAATTCGAAGATTTCGCCCATCGATATTTTCGAGGGTGGGACAAATTCGGAAAAACAGCTGTACTACCTAACGAGCCGTTCGAACGTAACGCGATGATCTCGCGACGATTAGCGACACACGCTCGAGCGATTTGTCGTTCCTCGTGTTATGCCTACACGCAGCATCCCAGCATCATCAACGCGTTACGTTCTCTCGATTACGACGCAACGAGCAGACGCGTGCTTCGCCACGAGTCCGGCGCTCGGAACTTTTCTCGCTCTATCTATCCGTCTGTCTATCTGCCCATCTCCCCGCTTTACCAATTCATGCTCATTCATTACATAAATGATCCCAGTGTTTACCGAGCTATTTTATTTTTAGTCGCGACGCGGTGGGACGTTACGATTTCACGCCAGTGATTCGCAAAGCAGCGCAGTTTCTCTCCGATTCCCGCCCCCTCGCGGCCCCCGTTACTACGAGGACGTTGCATCCCAGTCGCGATGCGAGATACGCGGCGTAAACAGTCGATCAACAATTTCCATTCGTCGCCGCCAAAATACGAACGCTCCGTTTTCTCGCGACGACGCGGAGGAAAAAATGCTTCCTCACCTTTTCGCTATCCGCCAACTTCGATGAGGTTTCGTCACGGTAGGGCAATTTTCCAAAGCTTTCTGCAAACGCGAAATGAAATTCTCGCTCTTCCTCTCGAACCTTCTATTCGCGATCGCGGCGTAACGACTTTGCCAGATGTTTAATTGGTACGAGAATATATAAGAATTAGGTAATTCGCCGATAGGTACCGGTGAAATATACAATGCTGAGCTTTATACAGCACTGCGCCCGTCAATTGGATACGATTATTCTTATCGAACGTGATTATTCAACGATGAAATTCACATAACTCCGATTCTCGTTCCATTCCTTTGTTACGGTTAATATCAGCCAATAGTGTATACCGTGAGCTTTTATGTAACGTCCATCTATTTCCGGTCTTGTTTGCTTATCGTAGAGTCTCTACTCACATCCGAACGAGCTGCGCGTTGGAAATGGCAGATCGCTACGGATATGCAGATGCAGATCGCGATCATACATCTGTGGACTCGTCGCTTGACTGTCTCGATAATCCAACGAATTCGGCCCATTCAGCGCTTTTCTTCCAGCCGAATGCTCCGAATATTACGAGTTGATCGCAGACTGTTACTCGGTAAAGAGTAACGCTACGTGGGTTCAAACTACCGGAGTATCATTGCGAGCGTTATGCGACGATTACCGTGATTTGCAGGCTGCGCGACAAAACTGTCAATACCGTCATTATTCAATCGTTTGTTATCCAATGAAACGCGCTCTTCAACTATAGTTCTTCGGAATCTATCGAGATTCGTTGCTTTTCACCAATTTCTCACTCGCGTAACGAAGAGTTTTTCTACCGTAACCAGACGCCACATCGAAATTCCACTCAGCAAAAATACGTGTGAACTGCCACGACATTGTCATTCTTCTTTGTGACGCAAGATACAAAACATCGGATATCGAGAGACTTTTGCCGCGAAGCGTTGCCTGAGAAAGTCGATTGATGATGGTAGCTACGCGGTAAAAAAAATTCCGTCGTTGTGCAAAGCGTAAAAATGTATGTGCAGAACATTTCACATTTTAGTGTGTTGATTCAATGCTCTAAGTTAGTGTGGTCCTCGCAGTCCGTTTTTCCTAGCACAAAAATGTTTCTAATGCAACTCCAACATTGGTTCGCGTTAGCTTTCACGCAATGCTGTGTTACTTCCAACTTAAAGCTGCGTTGCTGTATCGTGCAACGTGGAGTAACGCAAATCGTGAACACAAATTTTTCTGCTAATTGAGCGCAAATTTTTGCTACTGTCTGGCAAGCGATTGAATTCCTGCCATGTCACGATTATACGCGGAAATTCGCGCACGTACGCGAATACAATATGCTTGCCGTAATTCGGTTTGACGTCAGATGTAGGAAAGAGTCGAAGATGCTGGCGTATTTCGTTGCAAATGACGACTGATGGGGGGGGGGGGGAGGGGTACCGTCGACGTCGTTGTTGATATGACAGAGCTAAGAGCTTTGTGCTTCTGACAACTACGGCTTATGTTGCAAAGTGGACGTCCGAAGTGCTTACGCAACCGACAGCACGTCACACGTTGTGACGTCAAGGAGTTATTACGAACGATAACGCGCTGTGTAGTAATCCCGAGAGTATTCGATCGATCGTTCGCTATGGTTCATGTCGCCAGATGTTTGTGGAAAAATGGCCGATCGTATCGCGTGGACGAAGCGTGCTCGTGCTGGTCCTCGCGTGCACAGGACACGAGGAGAGATGTTCGAGGAGAGAATATCGAGCACGAGATGCATTTCCAACGACTCGTCAGCATCGACGAATACATTTGTTTCGCGAATCCTCGCTAGTTTTTTGGTAGGGAACGAATAGAGATGTACACTTTATGCCATCGCATCAATGCATATTTTTCAAAACATCATCGAAACTAAGTAATATCAATTTATTTGACATCCTTATACCTTCCGGAGTTTTGTTGTGTTGCACATTAATTACGGTTAAAAGCAATATGCGGATTGAGCTTTACTTTATTTATAATTAGAAATAAAACAACACCCTTGTGTTCACGTTAACGTGTTACCATTAATAAAAATAATTTTCAATATTCGTGATTTCAGTCGTTTATAACCGTGTTCGAAACGCTGAATTTGAATTCTATCTTTTTATTTCTTATTCTACAGGCAGTTCTGTTTCCGTGTCCTTAAATATCATTTTAAGATGAATAAGAAGATACAGCAAAAATTGCTGGTTTCATTCATTGTTACACAATTTAAAAACTCCGCGTTATGCTGCATTATTCACACGTTTTCTCCGCGCATTGGTCGCATTTTTGGACGTAATACAGCCCATAAAAAGTGACATTTTACCCCTATATTTGAGGGATTAAAAACGCATGCAGCGTACATCTCTAGCAACGAAAACCGACTCGTTGAATTTCATTTCGGCAATACGCGAATCGTATTCGGAAGGAAATAAACGACGAAAGAGAACACGACTATTACGCACGGTAAAAAATGACATCGACGGTTCTAACCAGTAATAGCACCGACTAAAAATGCGAGGAACATTGGCACAATAAAATAAAATACCACCATACACGTGTCGTTCTTTTTCGATAAACGACTTTTGCGTTCAGATCTTAAGTATCTAGTGATAAAGAATGATCGTGCCGAATACTAGTTAATATATTAGTCAATTCAAAGCGTATCCAATTTATCTTAGTTAAAAAAACATTACCCACATTATTTTCCTGTGAGTATTAGTGAGGATATATTTGATTACAAAAATATGTAAACGCGTGTATTTTGTGAGATGTAGGTCAATTGAAAATTGTCTTCGAGTCGCCAAATATTTATTAAGGCAAAACAAAATACAAAATGTTTTGGTGTTCGTGAATATTCGCCGCAGAATTGAGTTTGGTGCTTTCATTCAAGGAAACAGGTTTGCTGCTTTTATCCCAGGGAAAAATTACCTGTTGCTGTTATTCGCGAATAGCTCGTGTTCGGTTATAAGTTTAGTGCTATTATTCGTGATCATTTTCCACTCGAACATTCTCATCTCCGAACTCTTTTCGATAACGCTAAAGTGGCCAGAAACGATTCCGTAGGCTTACACGCGTAGATGCAAGGTAACTGGGAATAAAGCTATCTCCTCGAACACGTGTCTCGAAAACTAACAATTTTATCCGTTTTCCCCGCAACATTTACGATGCGTCGCAAGTAATTCCCTGCAGTGATAAACAGCTGCGCCTGTCCGACTCGTTATCCACCGGTGAGAAACGAAATAACACCGATGAGCCAACATTTTAAACAAATCTAGCTCCGAGATAAGAAGGTCGTAAAAAATATCGAGCGCTTTTCTGCTATCCCTCGATCGTCACGATCGTCATATCGAGTCGCATCACGGCTACCGTATGAAAATTATCCGCACAACTCGACGAACTCGTTCCAAAACATCACGAGCATTCGAACGGCCACGATTATTAGTGCAACTGCGAACTTCGATACTCGGCTCGCTCGCCGAGGACGAAAGCTCGAACCGCAGTGCAATGCTTCGTCATTCGACTGCAAACAACGCTCGAGTATGGCATATTTTTTGTTGGTTGCGCCCCGAAAAGAGATTCGGGAATCGCGCTCGTATCACCACTACGATCGAATTACGGTGAGAATCGTGCTGCTTCCTCGGCATACCAACGCGGTGTCAGTTTACGCGAGAAACAGAGTTCGATCCGTCAGAAATCCGGTAAAAAAGCGCTCCGTTTTTGTACGCCTGGCATAATTTTGTTTTCCTCGAAATCGTAATCTCGCTTGTTTACAAAGCTCGCGCGTATTATTGTCCGTGAAAATCGTCGATTTTTAGTCATCCTCCGATCGCGAAACGATAACAGCAATTATCGGAGTCCGCAGCGACGTAGAAGCGGTTTTATTATTTGTTCGCGGCGATACATCGTATACAATTTACATAAGATAACGACCAATCGCGCCAAGATTCGTGCGTTAACAACTTCGAGGCTCGCTCGAATTATCTCGCGTCCGATGAGACGCAGCAGATTTTGTTTTGACGTTTTCGGGTGTATCGCCGAGCTGCACTCGCCGACCGGAGTACACGCACGCGATATTTTCATGGGTCGAATGCAACAACGCGCGTCGCGGCGCACGCGCCGACGCCGAGGTGCCCGGTGCGAGGCTAGCCTCTGGAATAATTGATCCAATCAGAACTCGCCGAGCTCCCGCCACGGCGTGACGCGTTGCGATATCTTTTATATAAGAGAAGTACTAAATCGTTTCGACTGTGACGATAGAGCTTTCCAGCTCGTTAATTTTTTTTTCTCCTCTTCGCTCTCGTCAGAAAAACATTGTACCGTTAACGCGAGGTTGACAAAATTCCTTCGCTGGACGATGCTCGCCTGGACGGAACGTCATCTCGGCGCACGCCCTGGAGTACGAGGTAACGTACAACAAGTGCATCGCACCGCGAACCACGTATTTTCTTTTCCCCGACGCATGCCCAACGGGTTTATAATATTTTCCAAAAATCTCTTCCGCACATCTCTTCCGTACCATTTATTTTCGCCGCAGCGCGATTTTTTGCCTCGTTGCTCGCGAATCATCGTTCGCAAGCTCTGCGACGAGCGCGGTCCTCGATTTTCCGTATATTCGACGGAAAAACGAACGGGGACGCACGTACGCGGACGAGCGCGAACGAGGAGGCTGCAAAGCAACGAAGGGAAGAGTCCACGCGACGGTTACCATGGATACTCTGAATATTCTCGTTTGATATTTATAGCCGGAGGGGCGACGGAGCGAGAGGGGGAGGAATAAGGGACAAAGAAGAAATAAAGATTACGCTACCGACACCGTCTCGCCGAGCGACGACGCTGCGCCGGATCAACAACCACCACCGTTGGCGTCGCTGTCGGAACGCTCGAGTTTAGATGACGCCGAGGGCCGAGGATCCGCCGTGGCGTTTCAGCGCCAGGAGTGGGGGCGTCGCGGAACGAGTCGTCGGGGAACGACGCGACGACGCCGTCGTGGGGGCACTGCCACTGACACCATCTGACACTTGGCAATGCCTCGCTCGCTTGCCAACCAGTGACAGCCCGGACGCCAGACACTTGCCATCGCTGAGCTCGTACGGACGACCACGAAGCGGCGTGACCACGCCGCGCAGAACTGTCAAACTTACTTACGCGCGTTTACCGATCCGCTACAAAACGGGGCAATCGGGGAGGACGCGACGTTTATAAAATCAGGGATAACAGCTCCGATCGGCAGCGGATATTGGATTGAAAAGTGGGACGTGAATCGCGAGGCGACGTATTATTTCGAAAATTGCTAACTTCGTTTATCTTGCCACGCCGCAATTCTCGAGTGCGCGAACTTGGATGGTATAGAGTATTTTTCGATCGAGCAAGGTCGATTCGCGTCCAATTACGTAAGCCGAGGAGTTCCGAACGTTCGGTAAAAGCGACAGACGACGGAGCAAGTTCGAGCACCGGAAACCGCGCTTCGCGTCGTACTTGTTAGCAGAACTCGTCGCCGGCTTTCAGTGATCGAGGAGCGGAGGAAGAAGAAAGATAAACAAAGCAAACGGATTAAAATAATGAAAGAGTCGTGACTAGTGAGATAGGAGGGTGAAAAATATGTAGAGAGAGAGAGAGAGAGAGAGAGAGCAGATACGAGAGGCTGCGAAAATGTACAGTGGTTTCAACATTTCAAAATCTGCGGTCGGTGGATTTTATCGTACGGATTTTGTGGCGGGAAAAAGTGTTTAGAAGCGACTTCGTTGGAGCCCGGTGTATTCACGAAGCCGATTCGTCGTCAGTGCATATCGAGAGGAAAACATGACCGACGTTACGGAGGAAACATTCCCGTCGAGGAGCTTCGGCCTCGCTTCCGACATCTACGAACGTTACGTCGATCAGCAAGCTCCGAACTACGAGATCTGTTTCAACTACGGAGACGCTCTGTCCAGGTGCGGACGCATCCGCGAGGCGATCGACGTCTACGCCGAATGCTCCAGGCTCGGGCCCGTGCCCCTCGACGACCTGAAGCGTCTCGCCAATGCCCTTTTGGACAGCATCGCCAACGCTGCTGGTCCCAGACGCCGGAGTCACAACTCGTTCGCCTGCGGATTTTGCGAGGGCACGCTGTTCCAGCCGGTCACAGCCGCCTGCGGGCATACTTATTGCAGAAACTGCTACGAGCCCGGGAAAAATTGTAAGATTTGCGGACAAAAGTTGAGTGCGTTGGGAGAAACGAATGTCCTGGTGCAACGTTTAGTGGAAAAGTGGTGGCCGAGGGAAGCTGAGGCCAGCAGGGCGCGACACGAGGGTGATAGACTGATGAAAGAGGGCCACGTTGGACAAGCCTTGGAACACTACAACTTGGCAGTCCAACTCGGTGAGTACGCGAGTGGAAAATACAAATTGCGTTGATACTACGATGCACGGATGCGCAAAAACGCGTCGTTCGACTTTTTGGCAGCACGCTGCGACAACGAATGTCGTAGAATGGTTAGGAAATATTATCATTAGAGAAGAAATTCGTTTCCCTCGTCGAAGGGCCGTTTTGCGAGTCATATTCTCCGGGTCGTGGGTGTATTTAGGCAATTTGGGCTTTATAATAGTTTTTGAAACGGGGAGCTGCGAAAAACTCGCGTTCGTTGAAATTTGCTATTATGTCCCTCGTGAAACGTACCTGAAAGGGGGCCACGTGGCTTCTGTTTATTCTCCTCGTACCTAGGCGAAGATCAAGCCGCGGGAAAAAACCGACAGAAGAAGAGCAATCGAAATCTTGAGCGCGAGGCTCTCCAAGTGATCCATCTAGCTAAAGCTGATGTCGAATCTATCAAAGGGGGTAAAAGTATCGGTTGTATCTAAATCGCGCGAAGAAATACTACAATATCATCGTTTGTTCCGATTCCGCGGTGTTTATGGTTCGGTTACGACTTCTGGCCGATAAAAAGCGCGACAAAAATTATCGTGGAAATACCAACAAGATTCGTAGTACGTGAAAAACAATCCCACTTCGCGTTGTTCGTCGACGCGATAACGACCAACGTCGAGGCGAGTGATCGATCTCAGTTTCTTGTACGAGCGTCGATTTGTGTCGAATTGTTGTGGACAAGAGAAAAAAAGCTTCTGCTCCGCGCGGATCGATTACCGCGAGATATACTCCGCGCGACGGATCGCCCTCCGATTCTTTCCATTCCTGATTTTCCACGACCGAAGCTTTCACGTTTGACCGATGGGGAGAAGCAACGTGACTCGCCGGAGCCACTTGGTTGTCGATCAACTAGCCGTGCAAGTCTGGTTGATGACCTTACTGCAACCCACCCGCAGGCTCCTTTGTCTGGATTCCCAGACATCGAGATAGCCGCGCAGCGATGCTTGTTGGTGCAACGTCGGTCGGTATCGAAATAACACGCGAAAGAAGTATCTATATCGACAACGTGCGTCCTCCGTTACGCGCAAAACCGCGAGAGCTTTTGCAATTCGAAGAGTCGAGCGCGCCGCTCGATCGTTTCTGCGATGCGCTACTAGATTTTCCAACCTCCGTTCGCGGACACGTCGATATTTATCGAGCGTATCGGCAATCAATCGTCGCGCGAATTAATCATCGAAGAGCACGTCGCTGTTATTGTGCGTTGACGCACCCTGCTCGATGCAACGCGCGTTCGATAAATGCGATTTTCTACCACATTGTAACACTGAAACACGCGTCGTATCAAGGACCAAGCGCGCCACGATCGATGCACGCGATTATCCGTTGATTTATACATTCGATTGGAGACAATAAAAACTGTGTGCTAACAAACGACGCTCGTCGTACGAATATCTCATCATCGCCTGCCTTCGCGCATCTGCGCTCTGTAAGGAATTGTTCTCGCTCAATTTGCAATCGTAGAACAGCCTCGCATTTCCGACAGCATTTTTATTCCATCTCTCTGTCATTCGCGAGATTCGATCTCCTCGATACTTACGGGTTTCTCGAAGAGTTGGACGTAACGAAGAAACCCGATCGAATCGAACCATTCGTTTTTGCATTATTCTCGATTCGACCGCGGAAATCCACAGCACGGTTCCATTGTCGGATGCAGCTTGCGATATGGACCGTGATTCGTGCCGGAAAGCTCACGGTCGAACGGTTTTAGCTTCCCAATTTTTCTCGATGCAGCCTCTCGGACGATTCATTCGAGTGGATGCACGCAGATACGTGCGAGGAACGTCGTACAGAAGCTCGGCAAACGAGAGATGAAACTGACGACGACGTAAGTTCATGGCCAATGCGCGCGCTGCGACGCGACTCCGTGGCGCTGAGTTCTCTTACATAAACGAGCCTCGAAATTCCACCCCGAGCACACCGGACCGCGAACGACGTGACTTAGCAGAGAGCATTTGTTCGGGGAGCATCGAAAGAAAGAGAGGCATGAGATCAGCGATCCATCATCGTGAGAGCCTGAAAAGCTCGGGAGCGAATAAACGGGACGCACGGATATCAACGACGCCGTTTCATCGAACTCTCCTCGTTAACGATCCACCGCAATGTCGAGCGTCGACAAACAAGTTGTTGGAAGTAGCGGTGTGACACATGCAAGTTTGCATACGCGTCGTGTTTACGAAGAGAAGTAGCATTCTCGTACCGCGTGTACGCCGAAATAGTGAGATAAGTCGCGGGTCGGTTTGTAAAATTCGATAAGATACGACCAGAACAGAGCCACGTTGTTTCAACTGTCACGGTGACGTCCCTGTACGTGAGGTCCGATTGCACAGATTACATTTCTCTACCACTCGTCTATCACACAGACGAGGTAAAAACAATGATTCCACTAGATTTTTTTTTAGATACTGACGCATCTATCTTCGAATAACAAACAACGAAAACGTCGACATCGTTCCTGACAGCGACATACGAGGACTCTGTTGCCGATGTCGATTGAGAGATCTTTAGTTTCCCTGTAATTTGGACGATACGACTTACACCAGTCAATCAAGCTTATCTCGATTCACGTAAGATTCGTTCGACTCTGCTGAATAGAAAATATCCGATTTTTGTAATCAATTACGAGTAGCTAACGCGAATGCGTGGCTGGAACGTTGCAGTCACGTGGAGACGCCTCGTTTCGTTCGCATCTTCCCAGTTTACTCGAGAGAAGTAGGACTCGTGAGATCGGGAAAGAAAGGCTTAATTGTTGTCATCCATCCGACCGCAAGTGGTTTCCCCGTCTTGTTGCAACGCGTTATCTCGGTTCGATTTCTCTGATCCGCGTTACCGTAGCTACGACTTGCCGAGAACAAAGCTCGGTTCGCGGCGAGTCGATCCGCTATACGCGTCTATTTCGGAATCGTTTTGTAGCTCCGAGATGGTTGGATTCTTGAAATTCGACGAAACGTCTCGTTTAATTTTTGAACCGAGGAGACGACGCGTCTGACGCAACGCGACGACACCGTTGAGTTGGACCACGGCTTTCCCGGGCGCTCGTTGCGGATGAGCAAAACGTTGGACGACTCCGATTTTCGGAAACAATTATAAATTCAGTGCAGCGTGATCGAAACAATTCCCGGTCCCGAAATGGGGCGAAGCAATGACGCGCGACGTGTTTCCTGTGAAGTTCCAAACGACGCCAATTACGTGTCATTCTCCTCGTTGTTCGATGGACATCGATGATGACTCACGAGTCGTCGTCGTCGTCGTTTGAACTCGACTTTCGGGGTCGTTCGAACAATGGGAAAAATTCACCGTCTCGTATCGGGAGAGCGCAGATGAATTCGTCCCCCTTGCGTCGTTACATCATCGAGTCAGCGCGACGAATATGCCGGATCGATTGGTTCGCCCGAGCATCGACTACCATACGTCCTCTCGTCTATGCGAGTCGGTTCATTCAAGTCGATGCGAGACACGTAACCACGGTCATTTCGAACTTGCCCGACCTTGATGTCGCCTCCTCTACTCGTCCGCAACGAGTAGGACTCGACGGGGCTGTAGTCGCGCGCGGGTCGATCGCGGCCTATTGGATTTTATCGCGAATTTCGAACGCTACGTGCGTCGCGACGGGTCCACCGTCGAACCGACCTTGACCCCCTTCGCTCGGGAATGGCAACGCGAAGTGAGGTTATTCGAAGCTGAGACCGCGAATTTTTATTCAAATTCGTACGCCTCTCGAGCTTTTTCCTATCTCGCAAGGTTCGTCGCCGTACGCGTACAGCGTCCTTGATTCGCGGCGCAACGAAGACTCATCCTCGACGGAACAAAGCCTGCCGAGTCGAGTCGTCGGGTGAATCACGTCCCGAGACCTCGGAGCTTTCGCGGTCATCGCAAGCGCCCCGTGACGAAAGTGCTCGTAGCCCCGCCGCGAAAGCTTGACACTCGCGTGGAGCGTCGCGCTGGCGCGAAAGGAGCTTGCGCGTGTACGGTCTGCCGAAAACAGTGGCGCGCCGAGCCGAAAGCTACACCGTTTATCAATAATAATAAAAACGGTGTTATTGCCAACTGGACGAGTGTATCGCCGACCCGATAGTGATACGAAAACAATATTTACTTTCGTTTCTGGCTGTCGAGCATCGGAGATACGTCACGATGTAAATAATAGGACACAAGAAATACTCGCGTACGCGTACAAAACCGACCTTCCGATCGCGAAGACTCCGGCGAAGTAAAATTTTGCCTTCGCTCGCCGTTTTGCAATTTGGAATCGCAAGCCCACTCTTAACGGTTAGCTGTGACTCTTCGCTAACACCGAACGAGTTCTGTCATCCGGTTTCTTGTAAAAGCATCGGGGCAACGCGTAACCAACAACTCGTCTATGAATACACCGAGGAGTTACATTTCCGAGTATTCTAGAATTATAGCCTCGCGTCAGGTGTCTATTATTAACTCTCTCGTTCGAGGGGATTAAAGGGAAAGTGACGCCGGTTTGGGTCGCGGGAAACGAGAGACGGATGGAGGGCGTCGCGTCGTGGTAGTTTGGCGGACCTGGAAGCACGAGCTGGACCGATACGATTTCGTGGAGAACGTCGAGCAACGAGGGAACGCTAAAGCGTGCGAGACCTTTATCCGATCCACGACGCGATACAAGCGCGTGAAAAGACACCCGCTCGTTAGTCACTCCTTATCGGAGCCGATGAAGTCGATCTGACTAATAGTCTCACCGTCATGCTAAATCCCAACGTGTATTTACGATATCTATCATTATCATCGACCAATTATCTCGATTTCTTTTTATCTACGAAACGTTTCGGCCCGAAGATTTCCCCGAAGCAAACGACCTTTCCTCAACGATTCGCGAGCTTTTCGAGCTGTTGCGTCATCGCCGAAGGATCTCGCGCGATGGATCGAGAATTCGTGAATCGAAGGGAACGTTTTTCGATGGAAAAACGGGTCTATCGATTTGACAGACGTCGGAAGCGTGGTGGGAGTTGCGAGCGTGTATTTTTCGATCGGGCGAAGCGCGCGAATGAAAAGTGATTATGGAGGCTTCGCGACGAGCGTCGAGGATCGGGCACCGCAACTAAAATGAAACGGGCCTCGCACGAAAGATAGGGCCGGAATAAGTTACTTCCGGTGGTAACCTTCGTCATTTGTCTCCGGAGCCGACGCGACGTCAACATCGCGTGCCGCGGCCGATCGAGGTGCCTGCGAATAGTCATTGATTATTGATGACGAGAAGGAATTTCGTCGAGCATCCGATCGCGATTCGATTACGAACCAGGCGACGCGTCGGGGGATCCGAGAATATTTTTTTTTCGTTTTCTCGACGTGTCCGAGCGGCGAGGATTCTCGAGGTCCAGAGCAACCGGTTGTCACCGAGCCAAGAGGAACCCATTGACACGGCGACGCGTTTTGTGGGAAAAAATTGGCGGATCCTCGCAACTCTCCTTCCATCCCCCCCCCCTCTCTCTCTCTCTCTCTGTCTGTCTGTGTCTTAAAAAAGTACGGTTCGCATTTTCATTCGCGAATCACGGTACTCGTCGTCGGTAACTTTGGTAACGATCGCGACAGCGCTAATTTGTTTTCCGACAAGGCGACGCGCGCGCCGAGGTAAATGAGTATGCGGAACGTTTGTGAAAATAAAAACAAAATTAGACAATATCGAGGTCAGCGGCGAACGCCGACGCGAAGGAGTATGCTAGAAAATGAGAAAAATTTATTTAGACTCTGCCCACGCGTGGGACTATTTTGGCGATAGATAAGAGATGGTCGTTTCGATAAATGGGAAACAATCGGCTCTTGCTTGCGATAGCTGTCGTTAAAAACCGCGCGACACAACGACGACTTCATCTCAATTTTGTCAGACCCGTTTTTTCATTTATTTATCAGCAGCTACCGAGAACATCAGATTGACTCGGCGTGGTAGCGTGGTTCCTGGGACCAAGCTGCTCTCCGGGTTCCGCGAATTGATACGTAATTCCAAGAACGACCGTCGAGCGGACCGGATGAACTGGCAATCGCGATAGCCGAGGCTATAATTAAAAAACAACGGATATTATCTTTTCCCTCGCGTCTCTTCTTCGTTTACTTCCACTTCTCGCAACATTTCTCGTTTTCTCTCTCTCTCTCTCTCTCTCTCTCTCTCCCTCTCTCTCTCTCTCTCTCTTCTCTCTCTCTCTCTCTCTCTCTCTCTCTCTCTCTCTCTCTCTCTCTCTCTCTCTCTCTCTCTCTCTCCCTCTCTCTTCTGCATTTACCTTGACCTTGCTTTCTGCTTTGCATTTTTCACTTTTATAATTATTTTTAATAATTTACTTACACCTTTCTCTACTATGTTCGTACTGACAGGATCTACCGACCCTAGATACGATAAATTTTTGTTATCTCTCCCTCCCTCTTTCTCTCTCTCTCCGTTGATCGCGCGACCCGCGAGCTTTGAAATTGTTTTCGCACTTGAAACTTGCGAACGAGGTTCGATAAGATTCGATAGTATTCAATAAACGCTCGTTGAATCAACAACGCGGTGTTCGCGGCAAAGTCACGATAGTGCCGCGATCGAAACGTGTATCAACAATCAACAACAGTCGGCGAAGAGCGTGACCCAATTTCATGATATTACAAATCCGCGACCAACTTGAGGTTATGTAATTACGAACGAAATTAATCTGCCGTATGCTTGCGAACGGTGTCAAGGCGACACCTATACGCTTTTCTCCTTGTAATGCGGTTATACCTGCAAATCCGAACATCCTTTTCGACCAGCTGGCGTAACGCGCTCGACTATTAAATAACAATTTCGGGCGAAATTCGACACCAACACTCGAAACGAAACTTTGCCTCTCTGCTTCCACGCTCTGCCAAAAAAATTCGACGCTCATATCGCAACGTTCGATCTGTATCGGTGACGATTAACGTTACGACGCGTCTTCGATTGACAGATGTTCATTTTCACGCGAGTGTTAATCGTACATCGAGTCCGACGCTTTTCGCTCCTTCGTAACAGCCTGTCAATTTTTCCACGCCACACCGATCACGCAATCGCAAAAAATCGAAGAACAATCGCGCGAATACGTTCGGCGTTTCGACCGATGCATTCAATGTCCTCGGATCTTCCCTGCCTATCGATATTCTGATAGCATAAAGAAATTGACGATTTTTACGGTACGAAAGTCGACCAAGGCTTCGTCCGATAATTTTATAAAGAAAACAAGTTTGGCACGTCCGCGAGTACGCTCCGCCGATCGCGATATCTGTGAGCCATCGCAGGAACTACTCTATGCGCTGTTCGCTGATATTTCGAAAGAAAATTGCGCTAGTCCGATTTTATCATAGTTCCGCGATGAGATTAACATTTTTATAATGTTACGACGTCGGAACAAATATTTTGAAGTGAACAAATTCGACCTTGGCAGGCGCGTAAAATATCCGCACGCGCGAATGCTCGTACGAAAGTTCGTCGAATTTGAAAGTCCATCGTCATTGACGAGTATTCCGTCGAAAAAATATTATACTCGCGAAGGGAAAAAATGGACGATGCGATGACATAAGTTCGATTACGGAGGAGGAAAAAAATGGATGATTCTATTTTTATTTTTTTTTTCAAAAATACGGCGAGCTGTCGCACAGCCGTTAAATCCTGTTCGCTTATTGTCATTGGGAGTTGATTTTCTCGGGCTGATTTTATTCGAAGGCGAAATGCTACGACGGATCATAGGCTTCGGTTTACGTCGAGAGACAAACAGACTGTATCAGAAATGAGTAAGACTTATGTAATTGGTTGGGTGGCCCGCTTCAAGAGCCGAGAGTGGGCGTCGAAACCGGCGTGGGACCAATTTAAACATGGATTAAACCGCGATATTTCCGCGTCCGACGTTTTTTTTCTCTCCGCCATCTCCGTGCGCTGCCAAATTAAATCGTTTCTCGAAGCGCGATATCTCGTTACAAGTGCAATTCGTTAACGGGCCGACAGAATTTTCGCAATTAACGCTGGATTCCATCGCGATGAATCAATCCCGTAGCGTAAACGAGGTGCGAGGGAGAAGCTTTATCATCGTCCGAAAATAAAGCACCGAATCGGGGGCGGAGAGGCGGAGGAGGAGCAGCAGGAAGAAGAAGAAGAAGAGCGGGAAATGATAACCGTTGTTCTCGCTATTAATAATCAAAATCGCGCGGCTCTGGCGGTGCGAAAGCATTATAATCTCACCTAATCGTCGGCGTAGTATAGATGTATCAAAGATATTAGCGTAATCAAACATTAACCAGGTGACCGGAGTTACGAGTACAACGCGTTATATAAATATGCAATGGCCACGTGCTTGCGAACAATGCGATTGGAAAACTTTTTCTCGAACGACGAAGCAGCGAATATCCTGAAATCAATGTTTCAGCAATTCGTATCTAGCTACATCGATTGATTTTCCAACTTCACCGTCGCGAGAGTCACGTGACAGCTCAATTTCACAAAATGCCGCCGAGAAAATGGGAGCGTCTCTGTAAAAAAAAAAAGGAGAAGACAAAAATAAACATATTTTTCCGTAAAGATCGACGATTCGACGTGGGGGGAATATAAAATCGATGATTTGTTTGTTCGTCTTCGCGAACACTGCCGTACGATTCGTATTGTTAGAAAAATATCGAAAGTGAGTCTCGAAAGTGCAACCGATTGTTTCAGTCGCCTGCGGAGTATTCCGAACACGTAGGAATCGATGTAGAAGCAATGGCATCAGAATTGGAAAAATATCGATGGTCCGTGACGGTTTTCTGACAGGCAAGTGTTTCGTAAGAACAAAAGAAATTCCGTCGCGTGGACTTAATCTCGAATGTTTATCCCTGCACGAAGAAGCCAGTTCACGTTTATTTATACGCGCTACATCGTCGCTCCGATCGTTGTGTCGCGGGGCGACGAAATTGGGAGGAAAAATCGATTTCCGACCTCGAAATTCGCACATTTTTCGTACCCACGATTTCTTGCTGGTCGTTTCCCTCTCCCTCTCTCTCTCTCTCTCTCTCTCTCTCTCTCTCTCTCTCTCTCTCTCTCTCTCTCTCTCTCTCTCTCTCTCTCTCTCTCTCTCTCTCTCTCTCTCTCTCTCTCTCTCTCTCTCTCTCTCTCTCTCTCTCTCTCTCGCTCTCTGTATCTCTGTCGCCCCCTTCGAACTCGTCGTTCGTCGTTGAATCGAGCCGATACGGACGACGATGAGCGCGTAACCGATGTGCAGTTATATAAAGAGTTTTAGATAAGAGTGAAATTGTGAGAATTGGCTCGAGAAGATAAGATATCGAGTCACGTGCTCGCCTTCTGTCAAACTCTGTTATGTAAACTTTGCTCGTCGATTCGGCTTGGCTACGCGCCACCTGTCGGCCTTTCGGCCTACTATTCATCCGCGGTTTTATTTTCGTTCCCATCCGCGTCGCGAACGAGATACCGATAAGTTCTCCTATCGCGTTTCAGGAAGGACGTGGACGTCGACATGTCGCAACGACGCCGCGTACGCTCGAACGAGAAACGAACGGCTCTCCGCGAAGACGAACGTGACGACTAAATTCAATTTTCCTTCGTCCATTGAAATTTACAATAACCCAAAGATAAATAAATACGGCAAATAAATACGTAACTCGACGTAACTCGTCGTCATGAATGGAAAGAGATTTATAAATAATTATCACCCGTCGAATCTCCTCTCTCTCCCTCCCCGACCCCCCCCCCCCCCTCCCTCTCTCTCTCTCTCTCTCTCTCTACCCGGACGCGTTTCGAATTCCCCGACGAAATTGAATTTTCGCCACGACACTCGCGACTCATTTCCGTTCCAGTTTTCCAAATCGTCGACCCGCTGCTGATAGCAACTCGAACGCCATCTGCGAGAATTGTCTTCGCCGCTCTCGTGCGACACGCGTTACTAGCCATCGTACCATCATTACATCAGGTCCTCGACCGGTGACCACGCAACCATTCCAGCGAACTTTTACTCGTCACCCGAAATTTCAATCGAGACGAAAAGTTTGTTGCATCGATTTTAACGAATAACACGCGATAATACGTCGTCGTTCGACGGATACGCGTGTTTCGATTTCGTTTCGAAATTGGACTGCGTTCTCTTTTTTTCTCCTTTCCGCAAAAGCCAGGATGCGCGGCGGCGCGTGGCGGAGATAAAAATGAAAATAATGCCGCACGTGTACAGCGGACTCGTGCGAGCAGTGGTTCTCAGCCGCGGGGAACGGTAAAAGAGGAGAACGCGTAAATCGGCATAGGAGCCAGCGTTATCTAGCCAAAGGCAAACGACGGAGCAGCATCATACCCCGCCATAACCCGTTACGTAACAATGGATTTATATAAATGGTTACGTTGACACCGGCCAAACAGCGATTGGCTGTCATTACCTAACAGATAGCCTCGATGCGGCGCGCCGCCGTCGTTCCGAGGGAATCGCGATGGTGGAGCTGCTGTTGGACGACGATGACGATGACGACGATGACGATCATGATGATAGCATCCACGCGCGGGGTACCGATGCTCGTTGATTCCGTACGGTCAACTCGCGCTAAGATCGGGATGACCGGCTACGAAAAGCTCCTGTTAGGAAACCCGTGGCTCTGCCAATTACGTAATAAAATGAGTTACGTAATACCAGCGACGTCGCGGTGCATATAACGCGGAGGTCGACAGTGGCTCTGGCGCGACGAAGCGCGGGGATCGCGACGCTCTCTCTCTCTCTTTCTCTCTCTCTCTCTCTTTCTCTCTCTCTCTCTCTCTTTTTCTCTCTCTCTCTTTCTCTCTCCCCTTCTCTCTCTGTCTCTCTCTCGCTCTCTCTCTCTCATCAGACGAGTAAACATTCGAAACGCCGAAAGACCGCGTTGCGTCGGCATCGCGGAGGTATTTCTGTTTCGCCGAAGAAACGTGCACCGGGGATAGTATCTGACTAGGCGGGTGAGTAACGAGCGTTCAAACACCGAGGGAAGATGGTGGGGAGGAAAATCAACGGGCGTAGCACCGGTAAACTGCTCGCCGATAGTTTCCCGCGAGACTTCCAGAATTCGCCTGGAAATAATAACGATACGTGACGAGACCTCGCTATTTTGGGATTTTGCGAAACGACGCAAGCCACCGGAAATCAAGGACGACGATACGACTTCACCGATTTCGCAACTTCGTCTTCTCGATCCCCGATTCCCTGTGCTTCGTTTCAATTTTGCTTCCCTCTGTATTTCGACACTCGTTTTCTTACCCAGCGCAGATTTTCTCTCTCTCTCTCTCTCTCTCTCTATGTCTCTCTGTGTCTCCCCTTTCACTTCTCTCCATCGATCTACAGAAATAACGAATTACCCCTCGATGTCACCTGTTATTGACTTTTTTTTCCTACGTTCTCACTCGCGGCGTAGTCAACTCCTCGACGTATTTTCAAAGCTTCGTTTCAAAACTTGTTTATCCGTCACCGTTTTACTTGCACGCTGTTTGCATGCACTTTTCGGCGAATCATCGTTTAAATTTGGACGACGCGCGCGTCTCCGATCAGTGACGTAATGCTTTTCGAATCGAGTGTTTACTAAAAACTTGATCTTTTTCCGGCCGAAGAAGAAAATATGCGTGGAAAATTTCGCTGTTCGCCAGAAATATCAATCACCCTCGAACAAAGCGATTCGTACGAACTTGCGATGGTAACGCGCGTAATACTCGTCGCGTTACTTAGATTTCTTCCAATTTCAGCACACGACCTCGTTCCAAGTAGATAAATATTTTCACAACAAATCGCGGGAGAGTCGTAGTCGCGAGCATTTCGCATCTGGTTGCACTTTGCGAAGTGATTCGCATCCAGAAAAACGACGACGAGACGACGAGGTAGTACCGTTTCATTGGTAAGCCGCGGGTAG
Organism: Arge pagana; assembly: GCA_963969455.1. Lineage (NCBI taxonomy): Eukaryota > Metazoa > Arthropoda > Insecta > Hymenoptera > Argidae > Arge > Arge pagana. The sequence goes on along the minus strand of OZ018310.1, from coordinate 10,481,407 downwards.
TTGACCTTGAATCGTGCCATGCTTTGTTCCCTGATAAGGCCTCTCGCTTTCCTGCTCGCTGCGGACCGAGAATCGCGCCAGATTCGAAAGAACCTCGTTCGTTTTCTTGGTGGCCGTTCATGGGAAGTATTCCGGTTTACAGTTAAATCGATAAAGCAGATCACCGATTTACCGACGTTTCGTTCACCGACGCGATTTGGCACCACTTACCGTTGCCAATCCGTAGAGTCACGAAGCGCGACTCCATTTATTGGTCATTCGCCGACGCAGCCTAAACGGTTCGCGGACGTCGCACCGCGAACGAACGCGCGGCAAGTGGAGACTGTGCGTGCGGGTCCGCCGTAGCGCGGAGAACCGCCAAAGGTGCGAAGCGAGACGAACTCGTCGCAAGGAACTCGTTTGCGCGATATCGACCTCGTTTGCAAGAAAATCAATTCGCTACGTAGCGAATCGATGCGAAATTGCCACACGCTGGGACGAAACCTTTACGTTAGACCGTAATCTCGCATCTTCGAACGATTACTCAAAGAAAATTACGATTCGTTTCAAGTTTCATACGCATATCGGGCAACGGATAACGTTGATCGTAAATTTTCAGATCGTCGTTCGGCGACAAACAATAGATAATAACGCGGCAGGCGCAGAAATGGAGAAATTGTATTTTTACGTACGTGTATAATTGTATTACGGGGTTATCGAACGCAAAAGCGAAGCGGATTACGATAGGAAAATTTAATTCCAACGTCCCAGGCTCGCTGGTCGATGTTTCTGTTTTTTGGATCACGGAGGAGTCGAGTGAACGGGGCGGGGAGATGCTTCGAGTGGAACGTGGCAATGGCCTTGCGGACGAAATTCACGAAGGTAGAGCGCTGCATCGGGGAGAACTGCCTACCAATAAATAATAGCTGGCCTCGAGTGTTGCGTGTATCTGCGAATGTTAGATACGTGTAATCGATTGCCTGGGATCGATCCGCGGCTTGGGTCGCGTAGAGTCGCGTCAAATTAATATTAGACGTGAGTCAGGTCACGCCCGAGGCATAGCTCGTTACATAAGCTTTATATAAATGAACGAACGGAGCCACCTGATACGATACGTCGGTTGTTGCCCGTTTTCGCGTATATTTCCATGAAAACTTCCGTTTTCTCGCGACCAGCCGCCGATTCGTCGGACGCTACTTGGATATCAGAACGGCAGGCACGTCTCACGGTCGTCGACGAACTTGTCACGTAACTCGAGCGACAAATATTTGCTTGCACCGCGAATTAATGAATCACGTCGCTGATGCAACCGAGTTTACGCGTCGTCGTCACTGCAAAACTGGTGCGAAATCAACGTACGAGTATTTCGAACGCATGCGTGCGGCGAAATCGGCCAACGAATCGCACAACCGCGAGGAATTCTCGTTCCGATTCGCAACGCTCGCGTTTGCCTGCGAACGGGTCGAGCTTCCCGTACGATTTCCGCGCAGATTTCGAATACCTCGCGGAAAGAGAGACGCGACGTCGCGCGGCCGCCGATTCCCAAATTCGGGAACCGATCTTTGAGACGCTGCTCTCTATCTTATCGCAACCTCGTTCCACCGGCAAGGTCGCACGTATCGTTACGTCGAAATTTCTCTTTCCATTTCACGAACGCAATTATATGCGCGCGATGTATATATGTACCTATGAAATTCAACCTTGCCAGCTGCCCGTGACATTCGACGCTCGCTCGCGTGCGTAAGCGCGTGTCACTGACAGCTGGCCGCCGCTTCGAGACGTTCGTAGTGGCAGTTACGGTCCACTATCGCCGCACTTCCGGTTTCCTCTCGATATTTGCCGAGCAGGTATCGAAGGCTCGTGCCTCTCCTATCGGTTCGATCGCGTCCCGAGGAATCCGAGTCGTTCGACCAGCGACGCCCGATAAAAATAATCCCAAGCTCTTCGCACGGTCCTCCAAGGCGATAAAAGCTTTACAGAGGCTTACGCCAATCTAGAATCATTTCAAATTCGGCGACGTACCCGCGCATCTAGATTTTCTGCTTCGCGCTGACAAACGATATCGATGTTCGAATTTCCCGAATGCTGTCGATCTCCATTGCCAAAAATAACTCACCACTCCGGGTAACATCTCCGAATCTCAACAAAAAAAAATGTCCGGCAAGAATTAATCTCGGCGCTCGAATGCATCGCACGTTTGTCAAGCCGCGTACAGTGGGCAATGTTGCGATTGAATGTAATCGGATAACGGAAAGAGGCAAAATTGCGGAGGAAATCTACGCGATGCTCGTCGAGCTGAGAATGGGGACCGACTCGTCGCTACTGTTAGGTACTCTTATTTCGCGCTCTACTTCGCGCGAAAAGTACTCCGAACCGGAGAATTACGCGCGGTACGTAGATCGGAATCTGCGCTTACAATGGGACGATTCTCGGCTATGGCAAGGATACCTATCGTATGTGCGGACAGGTCAACTTTCCGCGTACCGTTCCCGCGATGTTTCACGTTCCCGAAACGGAGAAACGGTGAGTAACGATCTTTCTCCGTAATCGTGTATCATACCAGGCGCGGGGCGTTCCGTCGCGTCTGCACGCGAATTTGCTTCGGCGCGGGGCGAGGATCCAGGAATCTCGTTGCATAAGCTGCGCTTGTCAAAGTCATTGCGAGACGCAAAAGCAGATATGACCGCGGGGGAAGCAGCGAGGTCGGGCAACGGCGTTCGCGATCTAATTGAACGCGACGCGATCAATTGATTAGCGAGAGCGTTGCGAACGCAAAGGTTGGCGAATCGCGTTGCACCACATTTCTCCGCAACGAAGGATTTTCTCCTATCTTCGCACGATCTCTTATCGAAAAATCGACCGGCAGAATCGAGCAACCATCTACGTACGCTACGGTAATCGGGAGCGTGACGTCACGCGCGTCGTAAAAGAAAAAAAGAGACAAATATTTATCGCAAATATCTTCGCCTTGTTTTTATTTTCCGCGAAGGTCGCGGAGCCGTCTCCTCTCTCTCCCTTCCTCCCTCTCTCGCTCTTTATCCCGATAACGTTCGAGTGCATCGCGAACAAATGCTCCGACGGAGACGCAATTTTTCGGGAAAATATGTTGTTGTCTCGTCTCGGCGACGACCGATGAGAAATCTCAAGTTCAACGGGTAACACGTCTCGATAGGACTGCCTATCTCTGCCTACTCTCTACCAAATTTATATTATACCGGAGATGAGATCACCGCGTATATAACGTATAGCGGAGTTATTTATATGAGAAATGTTGAAAAGTCAGTTGATTCGCGAAAATAATCGTCGCTTCTCGCCTCTCTCTCTCTCTCTCTCTCTCTCACTCTCTTTCTCTCCCTCTCTCTCGTTACCACTCGGGTACTTATGAATTGAAGCGAAGGAATATACCTGCTCAGGCACGAACGAGTAGCTCGGTCATAGTATGATGTACCGTACTACGAGCGTCCATTCGTTACGCAGAGCGTATTACGAACGACCCAGAAGCGAAGAAGCGACGGAGAGTACGCTGATGCCTACGTCATCGGCAAAGAGGCCGACGGTTACGTAAAGGTCGGTCACCTACTCACGTACAATTTCTCTCGCGAGTATCGAGACCGTTCGCCGTCCACGAATTCAGCGACGTATGTATTTCGTAGACCCAGATTGCCTCGATTACCGATACCGAGCAAACGGTCCACTAATTCATCATCGCCCAAGCTTCCAAAGATGTCAAGGGTACGGAGAGAACGGAACGCTACCGAATAACTTATCGTTCGTTCGTATTACAATGCCGATCGTTGTTGTTCGCGTTCGTCGCGATATTTCAATCGCCTCTCGGTAAATAACCGCGACGCAGCTTCGCCGCGTCAGCAGATGTTTTCGCAATACCTACGTGCGATTTCGCGTGCATGGCTCACTGTTTTTTTTTCTCGCCACTCCGATTACGCCTACGTTACGGTAACGTCGTAGTAACATTTGTTTCGGCCCTGCTACGTTGTCTTCTATTCCCCAACGTCGAGGCGACGCGAACGGAACGGTTAATTGGCGCAGGAATGGAGAACCGAGCGGCGACACGAGAAAGACGAGTCGCAAGCTCGCGGGTAGAGTACCAGAAGAGTTATCCTGCCAGCGGAGATCGCGATCGAATGATCGAAGCTGAACGGATGCGAGATTCGCGTCGTATATCGCGCGAGGACGAACGATGGGTACAAGGTGGTTGTCCGCACGTGCTGTTACGAGGATGCAGGTATTCCACGCGCGGACTCCTCGGCTCTTGCACGTTCGCCTGCGTAGACGTAAAGCTATCAGGCGTGACTGTTCGACGGGAAATGCGCCCCCCGTTGGCAGGAGAGGCGTGATGAACACTGGCAATACTGTGCGCTCTGGTAGCCTGTTCATCGCGTCACGTCGAGCTGCCCTCGCTTCCCACACTCGCATCGATATCTTCCGACTTGTTTTGCTTCGCCTGCATCGTAGTACTGCAACTTACGTGCTGCGCTCCGTACCGGCTGCGCTGCTCCCGACTACTCTCGCACAACCGAGAGCTGCGATCGAGCGATGCGCAATACTCGAGAGGGGAAGAAGCAGCGGCAGTCGGCTTACGCATACCGCTGCATCGGACAAAGACGCGAGCTGATTGCGAGGGAGCATTCGAGGAGGAAAAAAATGGAGAAAAAATGAAGTAAGCATCGATCGGACGTTAATCATTCTCCGGCGATCGATCTTCCCTCCATTTTTCGCCGCTGCTTCCATGACTCGCGAATTGCTACGACTCGAGATCGCGTAGTCGCGTATTTTTAACTCCCGCAACCCGACTCTCTTTGCCTCCCTTACCTCGCGCGTCTTCGTCCCGTCAAGAGTCTGCGTAGTCGCAAAGGCAATGACATTGCTGACAATGCCAGGATGCACCGCCGCCGGCGCGGGAGTGCAGCGCCGCCCGCTACATTCCTCGCGTGACTCCGGTTTGCCGCGCGGCATTCCGGTCGAAAATCACCGAAAAATTCAACGCTTTCCCACACGAGCACGGCCACGGCTTTAGACAAGTTGGTAGAAATTACCTCGGCTACGAGACGCGATGATTAGCTGTCCGTTTTGCTTTTTTGTCATCGCGGAGATCATTGTCCATCGCGTGGACGCGTCTGGCATCGCGGATGACCGAATGACAATGGGATTTTTACGCTTTACCGCGATCTCGACCTCGACCTCCGTCGAAAAACGCGCGGGTTCGTCGTCTCTCTCTCTCCTGAAATCGCAGCTATTTATACGAGGTCGCAGACATCTGCTAGGCGAGCGAGTCGACGACTCGTGGCTATCCGGATTTCAATTAAAATTCAACGGCTCGTAAACGTTATCAATTACCCATCAGCAAATTCGTAGTCGTTTCTTCCGACAAATTCAACGCGGTGATTCTCATCGGGTTGGAAAAAACGCGACACATACGCACGATGCCATTAGAGGACAATGGCGTCATCTATCGTGGTTCAATAACCGGCGAGTGAAACAGCCTATACACGCACAGAAATGCGGACGCTGTGCATCGCCGAATCGCGGAGGTATAGAATTTACGGGTCGGGTTTTTCGACATTTTGTTCGATGATGCAACGCTTTATTGGGGAGAGGAGAAAAAAAGCAAAACTATGCTGCGATCGCAGTGTTGGCGAGCAGTTATACGCGAACGAGAAGTTCGATCGCACCCGAATGAAAACCAGTGCAAAAAAACTCGACCTTCGACAAATGTTCCCGCGCGCGTGCTGCCAGAAAAGTCGAGGATACAAACGTTCGCCACTGTTTCTACCGAGTTACTTATCGTTTTCCGCTTTGTTTCTTATCTTCAGCTCCGAGCAGCCCGCTTCATCTCAGCAACCGAGCGCACGCTTTACATTTGCTGAACAGACCATTGGCGTCCCTGACGGATGCCGACCATGCAGTCAGATTGCGTCCAGACTGGGGCAAGGTGATTACGATTAAACGAAACATTATTTTTCCATTATCGGTGACATTCTAGAGATTGGAGAGTCGCGCATCCGTTCGCGCGTTTTCACGTCGTTCGTTTTCTTTGCTATTTTTTTTTTCATAACTCGCATGGCTCCAGTCTCCGAGACGTCAGCTTTCGTGGCTCGATCGATGATTTCTCGAAACTCTTATTGTTAGCTCTTATTTCTCACCAGGATCCCCAATTATTCACTATTTTATTTCCACGTTGCAGGGACACTACAGACGAGGCATTGCCCTCTCATCTTTGGGAAGACACGAGGAAGCCTTTTCCGCGCTTTGTACCTACGTCGCCATCGATGGAAATCCGCAACCAGTGCGACACGAACTCACGAGGGTAAGAAAATCAACAATTGTTCGCGCAGCAACCAATTTCCCGATCCGATATACGCGGCTGCATCGTGACCAACGCGTTGCGCGTCGATTCTACGACCAGAAGACATTTTTCAGAGGAAATTGAACGGGGGAAAGACTTTTTTGCGTCACGGGAGAAATTTCTTTGTCCGTTCGCGCGAGCAAAGACCCACTTTTCAATTTTGGTCAGCAGTAGCTGTTGGGTGACTCGACCAAACGTTGGTAATGATAAGCTGATGAGTGATCACCAGTCTCGTTAGTAGCTTCGTGCCAGCTGGTGTTACGTGTCGGCGGGAAAATCTAATACGTCCGACGTTTCAAAGAAATCGCGAAACGATTCGGAATAATAATAACGTTAATCGGTAATTCCGCCTCGGGGGAGAGAAAAAAATCTGGACGGTGAAATGTAAACGTGGATGAGTGAACAGTAGGCATGAGTGTTGAAACGCGGCGAACGTGGGTACTAATCGACTCGGGTGGTGGCGATCGGACGGTTGGAATTATTGGAATACGAATCTAGAATCGGACGAGCTCGTAAAAATGAGTTTACATTATCGAGTCGAGACCGTAACGATGTCCGTGAAGAAAAACGAGCCGGCATATAGTCGATCCGTTGATGTGAATCGCGTTTGAACGCTCGCCGCGTGACAAATCGAGCGTATCGATCGATCGATTGGTAATTAAATAAATAAAATCTACTCGGCGGGTGAAAGAAGCGTGGCATGGAATCGGTGGATTTATGACAACGACGACGATAGCTCGCTGTTTTTCCCTCGTATCGACGCGCGCGAAATAAATGACGGCTGCACGTCGAGAAAAATGATTGCGCAATTAATATTGACCAAGTGCTGGATGGTGGCTGGTGGCATTATTGAATTTTCATTGGACGACGTTGCGTAAGCATCGGCGTGGCTCGTCACGTAGGAAGAGAGAACGCGCAGGGGAGCGTCGATCGAAGAAGAGGAACGCCTTATGTAATGCAACCGAATACTCGCGGGCCGATGACGCGTATTCCGTGCTACTTTTTGCGCCTGACACTTGCGAGAGAAAGAGTAACGGGGTCAGGCGTAGAACGTCGGATGCCACCCACCCCACGCGAAAATTTATTTCCTCCTCGTAAACTTGTCGCTTAAACCGCTTTAAATAATTTTCTATCTCGTTTCTGTCTCGTACATCTTACCCCCGATAAATTTCGTCCCGATTCACCTTACAACCGTCGTTTAACACGCTGCCGTTCCCGTTTCAGCTTCTGCATCGGATGCTGGCACCGAATCTGAGGAGACAAAACGTCATATCGTCGCGTGCGCCGTATCACTTGGGACAGCACATGGCGGGGCGCAAGCATCGAAACAAACGACACCACGTGCTTTTACCCTTAATGACCCCGATCCAAAATCATCAGCGGGAAGCTTTGAATACGTCCGACTGCGAGGACAACGGCAGCGGTGACGACGAAATGACGCAGGTAACGATTATTCGATATATAATACTAATTACGATATGATAATACTAATTACGAGTATTCGCGCCGTTATTCGCCGTCGATTCGGAAATTCCAGCGTACAATTCCGCAAATCGACGCCGCACGTTGTCCGCCTCGACCGTAGGCGTGAAAAATGTAAATCATTCGAATTGTTTATGCAAATGCGAGCTCGCTCGGGACACGTCGATGCGATACTAATTATTCTCGCGACAGGCGGCTCTATCGATTTCAAATATCCGAAATGATTTGTCGCGCGATGATTTCTGAGCGCAGTGATCGATTGATCTTGGAACCTCTCGCCGATCGTTCACACGTCTTTTCTTCCATATTCCAGACGATATGCCGCAGGTTTTCGCCCGCGGCGGAATCTCAGGACAACGTCGAGCTTCACGACATCTTCGATCGCGTCTATCGAGAAGTGCAGAAACTCAAGAGTAAGAGCTTTTTACCCGTAACGTCCAACGAGACACGCCTCGCTGCATATCTTCGTTATATAATCGGATATGTTTGCATTTACAGTCGACGCGAGACCAGCAGAGATTCTGTTGCCACCGCTAACCATGAACGGGAACGGAGGAGGTGAACTGGACTGTATTCTTTGCTGCCGAGTCCTTTGGAAACCGGTGACTACGCCTTGTGGACACACCTACTGTTGGATGTGTCTCGAGCGCTGCCTCGATTACTCCTCGGCCTGTCCACTCTGCGTCACGTCTCTGGCCGATGTAAATACCAGTCATTTTCTTCTCGATCATTGATCCATTCCCCCTACGTCGGTTACAACCGACTCGTTATCTCCAGTACCGGTCGCAGAGGATAAAACGAGATATCCGATTTTTTTTCATTTTCCAATTCTGCCAAACGTCATTTTAAAAACAAAAACCCATTTGCGAAAGAAAACCGAACGCTTAGTGATCCTACCACGAGGTGGACCTAAGATAAGTTGATGAACGAATATCGGGGAGAAATTGCTTTTTCGGCTTCGAATTTTGCCCTTTTGAAATTCATCGTCTCTATGAAAGTGTACGAAAGCGTGTCTCTCTGCGAACAACAGACTCGTATAGAGAATGGAATGGGTAATGGTTAAGGTGGTTTGAAATAATTGTTTGCGGCTGTATGACATCCTTTGCTTCCGCGATTGTAACCAACGGGTCACCGTTATTATTATTTGGTCGTCGCTCAGACGTTATTGGAAATAATGAAACAAATGATCGTGGCTAACCTCAGGGAAGCCACGAGCGATGTGACGCAACGAAGAAGTTATCGTTGCCGATCGTCGGACACCGGTGATCTGGACGAATCTCTCGACAGGTTTCAAAATTGCACGCGTCACGTTCACGATCCTTCGTTTGTTGCAGTATTTAGCCTGCAGTCAAAAAACGGTCACGGATTTCGTCGAGCGCGCTCTGAAGATAGTTACACCGGTGGAATACGCGGCCAGAGCGTCCAGTCATCGGCTCGAGATGGTGCAAGGACTCGGACTCGGTGTTGGCAGTGAACAAATCGCTATATTCATCTGTACCACTGCTTTTCCATGCGTCGCCTGTCCACTTTACGTTTACGAGCCGCGGTACAGATTGATGATACGTCGTTGCCTGGAGAGCGGGGTGAGGCAGTTCGGAATCGCGGCGTCTCTGCACAGAGAAGCTGCCGGCACGAAAAAGTTAGTATCGACTATGAAATTCTTCCCCCGTGATTGTCGATCGTCACGGGATTGATCCGCCTTCATATTCGTTCTCTTATCATGCTTCTTGTCGCAACACAGATACGCCGAGTACGGAACGATGCTGGAAATGAGGGATCGAGTTCTGCTGAAGGACGGTTGTAGTATTCTGAGTACCGTCGGTGGCAGAAGATTCAGGGTGCTGGCGGGAGGAGAAAAAGACGGCTACGACACGGCGCAAGTGGAATTCCTTCGGGATTCCGTTATCGAGCCGGATCAGCTGGTGCCGCTTCTCGAACTGCACGACAAGGTGAGGCGATCTCTTCGTATGGAGGCATCAAATTGAGAAACAAAATTCTACCATCCGCCTCGTATCGCGACCTCTGCTCTCTTCTACTCGTCGCGTTCCAATTCTCGCGTTTCCTCGGGATGGAACACCGATAGCGCAAATTTCCTTTCGAAGGTGTTTGAATTAATCGCTGCTCGGACGCCTCGTGCTGGAAAATTGATCGAATACATCTCTTCGTCGCCTCGTTCCTGATGCTCGTAAGATTTGTCCGGTTTCGCGAAAGACAACTGTTACCGTAAACGAAAGCTCCTTTCTTCGGGAATATCGGTGAAAGTTCTTAGCAACGGTTAATTACAGCCTTGCCGAGACGATCGTCGTAGAGTCTTGTTCGTCGTTGTTGCGCCAGTCGTTTCTCGAGGCAAAGTAATTCGATCGCAGAGGTATATTTTTATAGCTTCGAGACTGGAGGCAATTTATATAGTGGACTGTGAAATTACTCAAGTTTTTTCTCATCGTTCGCAAGAGCGTAGTTCTACTCATTTCAGCCACTCTCACCGGTCTCGCTAATTGTGAATGTGAAAGCAATATTGTTCGATCGATGATCGAATAATAACGATAACATTGTTGCGATCTTGATTTAAGGTCCGGGCGAAAGGGGGACGATGGTGGTCGACGGTCCCGCGATCTCAGCAGGATGAGATTCAACGAGTTTTCGGAAACATGCCGGAAACTGAGGCGGACTGGTCGCGGCTACCCGACGGTCCTTCCTGGACTTGGTGGCTACTGGCGATTCTTCCCCTCGGACCGCAACTTCAAGTGGGCATCCTGGGAACTCCTAGCTTAGAAAAGAGACTCCGAGCCATCGAGAAGACTCTGGACCACATGGAGCAGAGGCAACTGACCGTGGCTGCAGCTCCGTCTGCCGAGACGTCTGCGAGCGCGAGTATCTGCAGGGACGAAATGAACATAACGGAAAGCAGCAGCGTCACCGTTGTCCAAGAATCGTAGTGCCGCCGCGCTGATCCACGATGCCGAATAAGTCGACGTAATCGCAACGGATTCACATGACAAAGTTCGCAATTTTTGCCAACGCGTCATTGGCACTCGTTGAACACGAGGGGACTTTTCCTACGTTCTCCGAGATTGCGAACGAAATCTGTTTGCAGGCGAGCTGCGACGTGGAAAAATTAGCGATAGGAACATATTTTAAACGTGTCAAATTTAGTAGATGTTTACGCGAACTAGACATTTCCAATTTTTCGCAAATTCGAAGCCAAAAGGCGAAGCACCGACGATGGCGTCTCTCGTTCGGATCGAAAGTTGCTCAGCGGACGACGAAGCCGAATTTCTATTTATTTGTCACGACCTTTGCAACGTCAATTCCAAATTTCCACGCACGATCGAAAACTTCTCTTTTGGATATCCAAACACTTTACATATTGTTAAGGTTATTCCATTGCATATAAGACTTTCAGTGTGTACACTAGAATATAGTAATTTATTTTCATGCGGTTTCAAAATCATTAAACTTTGGTGATCGTAATACTATAGTTGAAGCATATCAATCATGCAATCAAGTATTTATAAAAGAAGGAGAGAAATATTAACGAATTACCTACGAAATAATAATGAATGTCGTTAAGTATTCGATGTTTCTACTATGAATATGACCCAACAAGAACGTTTTTTCATCTTTTTCAATTTTATCTACTCGTTGATATCGTAGGTTATCCTAGGTGTGTTAATTATAACTCGTCTACACGCGCACGAGCACACACACACGCGCGCACACACACATACACGCGCGCGCACCTACACGGATCGATACGTCAAACGATTTAAAAAAAAAACAAAAAAAAACTAGATTTTTATGAAAATACGAATCATGCAATGTGATATTACTATAGTAACCTTCCTCTGTATATTCCTAATTCTTGTGAAGCCATTCAATTTCCATTTTTATTTCAACATTTCTATATTTATCTTCATCTCTTCATATCCAAATATTGTAATAAAATTACACAATTTAATATCAATTTTCTTTCGCTCATTTTCATTTGTCTCGTATCCCCGATTCCCATCCTCGACATTGCGGAAGTGTCAAGCAAATCTGTCGGCGCGCGACGCGTAAGCGCGAATGGAATGAGCGAATATTTGGAGAAATATTCGACTGCTCCGCCTCCGAGTCGAGATTACTACGGAATCAAAGTTGTCGATGATCAGGTAGATTCGGCCTCCGAGTTAACCTCTTCTCCGAAATAACAATCTCGCGAAATACCGAACTCGATTACGATTCATTAGGTGATCTTACTTCTGTGGAAAATATCTCACGGCCCGCATATGCATCCCGTCGTGCGAGTCGCTCGATTTCACGAATTCGATCGAGACAGAGCGATGCAGAATGACGTACAGCATGTGTTCGGTAGTATTTTCACCGTACGATCCACGAAATCTGTGTCGACTTACGCGTCGAAATTTCGCAACGCGTACGATTTTTGGCGCAGGTGGAACGATACTTCGATACGTTAAGGACGTTGTAGAGGGGAGTGGAAGCGGTCTGTTGACGCTGCCGAAAAATATCTTGAAGCGATTGACTGCGTATTTGGGAATCGACGATGTTTCGAATCTATCAGCGATATCGACCACCGCAAAAGAAGTAACAATTCCTTTGTCTGCGATAAGTTATCCTCCTAAACGATTGCTTTCGACTCTATCTCATTCTTGGTAGCTACTCGTACTCCACGAGCTTTCGACTCGAATTCGCAGCCTATCAAAGTCACGTCGATGCAATCCACCGGAATTTTACGCTTTTTGTTTTTCGTACCCGCATCGGGAGAATTACGACGAAGAATCGTAGATTCAGCTCTTCTTATCGCCTACAACGACTATTAAGCGAGTGTACCATTTTGAATCTACTCGTATTTGCCTAATTGACATTTTTTTCTTTGGAATCAGGTGTTCCGTGGTGATGCGGTTTGGGAAGTCTTGTACAGAAGGCACGAGAGAGCTCCGATCTCGCGAGAAGAGAAAGATCGAGCCTGCGCTTGCGGCTGGAGACAACTTCTTAAGGAACGGCGCTTGCACGATACATCGAAAATTGGACAGGTTGGCAATAACGTCGAATAGTTTTTACGGAACGAAATACATTTTGCTCCAGGAATGAATTTGACGTTTCTGCTGCAGATGGCGAACTTTGCGAGTGAAAATCGACTGCCGGCGAAAAGTGAGGGAATCCGAAGAACGTCTGTCGAAAAATCAAGGGCGGACTCTACGCTTTCTGCAAACCAGTTGAAATCACCGGAAGCGGGAAATAATGCGTTGAAAAGTCCGTCGACGCGCAAAAGTGGTTTGGAACCGGAAATGAAAATTCGTTCCGCGATCAACGGTTGTGAATTATTTCTCGGAAGTGGATCCAGAAATTACGTCGGTGGTGCGAAGTCGGGAGGAGAGCGAATATTCAAATCGATTGGATTCCACCAATCCGAAGCTACGAATTCGCTTCGGACGGTTTTGCGAAAGGAGTCTAGTACCAAAAAGTCACGCGACGAGATTGACGATAGAACGAAGATGGCGCGAGAAACGGCATTGAATGTGTCGAGGTCCACGGAAAAAATGTCTCCAGATTTCGGGAAAACCGAGCCGAACGCGCGTAAAACTGCCAGCGAAATTCTGAGACACGAATGGGGAGAGAAATCACGATTATTATCCGCCCCGAAGGGCGAAAGTAAGCTACTCGGTGATAGAAAGCTGAACGAACGAAAAGTATTCACCGATAGGTTGTCGTTGACGAGACAAGGTGAACTATCGGACACGAAAAGAAACGTGTACAAAACAGAGAAGACAATCTTCGAAGATGAATCCGTGATATCCGAGCATCAATATTCTGGTCGTCGAGTTTTCGCCAAGGAAAGTATTTACAAACGGTCGCCGAACGACGGGGGTCTAAGGAACGCGAAAAGAGTGGATCACGTTTGGAAAGAATTTGCAAAAAGTAATTTGCCCGTCCGGAGAGAAAAATCTGCGCTCCACAAAAATCATGTAACACCGGGAAAACCCGTGGAAAATTCGGGCTCGCGGAACAATGCTGACGGGGGAAAATTGGCCGAGCCACGAAAGCTCTCGCGCCTCAAGGTACACATTGCCAAGAATGAAACGGAAATGAAGAAAGGAACTGGAATGTGAACGGCGAGGGTGCCATCCGTGACGAACACCGGATGAACTTCCAATGTTGGTTTGGATCTCGTTAAACAAGATAATCCGGTTGATCCTCGAATCGTGCGCGATGGAATTTGTCCAGGATGAACAACGAACGAAGCTGAATGTAGCAAAAACGTTATTTTTCCTTCTCAACCGAATTAACGGCAATCCGATTGAATCCTGTTCGGCTATCGCGAAACATCGATGGCGCGATTGTCCGTAAATCTGCGAAACGATGAGAGCAAACGCGATAATGAATCGGAGCTTCTTCGTTTAGTGAACCGGAGAAATTTTAGCAATTTTGCAAATCTCTGTTTTTCAATTATCGCGACCCTTTTATTTATATCTGAAACGAAACGCGGGGAACCCCGTTCAACATCGTCAACTGCGTTTGATTATTCCACAACTCGTGCGCAATCCGCAATGAATTCGAATGAATCCAACGGGCGAATTTATAATATCGAAATTCGCAGTTTTTCACATCGCAGCAAAAAGCTCGATGGAAATTCATAAAAATGCATGGAGCAACGGACGAGAGTGCAACCGCGCTCGAAATCGACGACGAGCTTTGACCGGTGCTGTTATGTGCGCTAGCAGAGTCGCGATTTCGTTGACGTGATGTGAGACGAAGAAGGGAATCGCTCGTACGCAAATGCGGATTGCGTATCGCCGAAACCTGCCAGGTGTTTCCGCCGTCAATTCCCCAGGTGTCGGAGTATCGAGTGGCGCTAGGAACATTTATCGACTTTCAGTTCGTCGACGTGACGAGAAACGCGCGTCCTTGGTCCAGTATGGTTCGTTTTCGCACTGCATACTGCGCGTACGCGCGCACTCTCCATGATCGGAGTTGGTCAGCCTTGCATCGGTGTCCATTACGAGAGCGTCTCACAACGACCACGCGATTTTGTGTGCGCGAAATCCACGACTTGTGAATCGTGTCGGTTGCCGAAGGATTTTCAAACCGCAATTCTCGTCAACGTATTCGCATCTCGCATCCACGGTGAAAATTGTTCGACGATTAAGCTGCGGATAATTGCGTTAAACGCGTTACGCAATCGTTTGCAAATCGCTGTGGGAATCGAGCATTATTATGTCTTGCTACGCTCACGGCGGCTCCGTGTGTCATTCCGAGTAAGTGCAGCCAGAAAGTATTAACCCGAGCGCAGTGATATCAACGCACGTGTTCGGCGAGGCTGACGATACGTGATATTTCCGATGTTGAAACTGCGTAGCGTTGGCACAGCCCGATTTGACACGTATCAATCGCATCCCGAATGTCCGTCGTTTCCCTAAACTCGACGCATTCGTAGTCCTTCCGACGCCGCGTCGAGCGTTCCCCGGTTACAGATACTCGATCGCATCGACGTCAATTGCATGCGTGCGAAGGGGACGATTTTTTTTTCAACATTTTCAAAACGTTACGCATCTACGAGGACGGATGTTCGATTCCGTTGGTTCGCAAAGGTATCACCAGATGGCGAAGGTACGTCTGTCGCGGGTCCGCGTGGTGATTTAATCGATGCCAGATACCCTTGGCGTTCCAAAGCTTACGCGAGTCGCAGGACGCATGATCGTCGCGTTTTCGGAAAGAAATTGCGTCACGCTCGCAATTCGATCACCGTAAAAAAGACTTCTCAGATTTTCGCGATGCTTGTTTTCACCGTGAATCGTGGCGTCGCACCTCGAGGGAACGATTGAGGTAACGGGAACAAATATTTTTCAAATACGACAGCTGAGAACGGTAAAGTCACTCGGAATAGGCGAAACATCGAGAAAAATCCGGTCGCGTTCTCACGTGGCCGGCGTTTCGGAAAGTAATCTGTCGTAATACGTTCTTTTTTCTCCGCCATCCCCAAATCGACATGACAACTCGAACGTTCGAGTGCTCGAATAACGTGTATTTCGATCGCATTGCAGCGACACGATGGATGACGATACCGAAGATAAGGATGACATGAAGCGGTAAGCATTATCTATTATACACTCTCACGCTCGACGTCTCGCAGCGGGAGACTTTTTCCGCCACGTTGCGTTACGTTGCGTTACGTTGCTTGTTTCGAATTCGTACGGCACGCGGGTGACAGGCCTCGTAAGTATTCGAGCCTTTCTCTGCATCTCGGTCACGTGACCTGCAGCACGATATGCACACCTTCGCTCGCATGGGGCAAGCTCGCAGTTGATGATTCTTGAGAACAAATGGTACGCGCGAAGTATAGAAAATGTCCCAGCTTCGTCGTTTGTTATCATGGAGCGACTATGAATTTATTTTCAAAGAGCGCAACACCTTGCCTGGCCTTTGTTTATTATTGTTGCACTGTTCCAGAAAATCGCGGAATCTCAGCGAGAAGAAACGAAGGGATCAGTTCAACATGCTGGTCAACGACCTGGGCAGCATGGTAGGGACAAACACGGGGAAAATGGACAAATCTACCGTACTCAAGTCGATCATATCATTTTTAAAGAATCATAATGGTTAGTGATGCAACCGATCGATCGAATCTCGAATCGCTGTGCTTTTCTCAACGAACGTTCGCATTTTTAATGTCTATATTACGCACAGAAATTGCGGTCCGATCGAAAGCACACGAGATACAAGAGGATTGGAAACCCTCGTTTCTCACGAACGAAGAATTTGTGCGTCTTATTCTCGAGGTACATTTCACGGGCGACCTAATTCCGCGCCGATGAAACTCCATTGTCAATAAGACCAGGCAAACTGTCTAACAGCGAAGCTTACCGTTTTTCTTCGACTAACTGGGAACACGTCTCGCGAAGGATTACTTTTTTTTCACTCGCTACCAGCTCTATAGCTCTATGGGAGGCGATACTTGTAAATTGGAGAACGGAATGAGTACCCTGAAATCAGAGGTGAGAGCCATGCAGCGATTCATGCTTCTCTGTTTTCTGCAGGCTTTGGATGGATTTATAGTCGTCATCTCCTCGACCGGTTTGATACATTACGTTTCGGAAAGCGTCACGTCGCTTCTTGGTCATCTTCCAAGTGACTTGACCAACACCACGATCTACGATATCGTTCACCAGGAGGATCAGTCGATGCTGTACAACGCTTTTCTCAATTACGCCGAAACCAACGACCAATATAACTCGAGCAAAGGCAAGGAAACATTTTCCAACGATGCATCGACACTGGAAGATCATAGAAGCTGAACTGCGATGTGATTTGATTTGTTATTTTCAGAAAATCAAGTCTCGTTCACTTGTCAGATACAAAGGGGTTGTCTGAACTTTCGGGAAAAAGCGGTGTACGAGCTCGTTCAATTCGTAGGAAACTTCCGTAAGTGGATAACGTTTATATCTAGTCGCAAGCTCTTGTTCTCCTAACTCCGCCGTGCCAACGTTTCCTTTATTTCAGGCTCCGATGTCGATGCCCGTATCGACAACTTGATGCCGAACAATCCGTCGGGCGATATTTCGGACATGGATACCAAGTTAGTAGTGATTCGTAGAGAATTGAAAAGTCTGCAAATTCGACTCTTATCACGGATCAACGTCGTCGTCTTCGTCGTTCTTTCGATACACTTTACGCCGAAGTCGTTATATTCAGAATTATTGCTAAGAAAAAAAAATGGAATTTCAGGGTTGTTTTCGTGGGTACGGGACGCTTACTGACCCCGCAGCTGATCCGCGAGATGACCGTTATCGACAACACGAAATCTGAATTCACGTCGAGGTATAGCTTGGAATGGAAATTTTTGTTCCTCGATCACAGAGCACCACCCATCATCGGTTACCTACCGTTCGAAGTTCTCGGCACTTCCGGCTACGATTACTATCACGTGGAAGACCTAGACAAAGTGGTTGTCTGTCACGAAGCGTGTAAGTGACGATATGACGATTTTATCTACGATCGAAATAGCTTTTGGCCCGTGGCCCACGCGAAATACAGTAAAATTACGAACGACAACTATGTTTGGCCCGCGAAAAATAAAACTCTACGAGGTTCGTGCTTCTCGTACGCAATTACGAGCGTGTCACACGAAACATACCCGTGATCGTATTATTCGTAGTGATGCAAAAGGGAGAGGGAACTTCGTGCTGCTACCGATTTCTAACCAAAGGTCAACAATGGATTTGGCTACAAACCAGATTCTACATAACGTACAATCAATGGAACTCGAAACCGGAATTCATCGTCTGCACTCATCGCGTCGTCAGCTACGCCGACGTTGTGAAGGAATTTACAAAAAAAACCGATGAATTTGCCAAGTGTGAAGACATGGACGCCGCTGAGTCGCCGTCAGAACGTCAACGAGTGAGCAAAGCTTGGCGTACTACGTTTTAGTCGTTCGGTCATTCGAACGAGCAGCGAATTGCCAGACGCTACGAATACGAGTCGTATCGGTCGAGTCTATCGAAATCGACGGGCTTGTCAGATAAAATTCTGGAAAAAATGGCCCACTTGGGAAATCGTTCGTAACGTTTCGTTCGCAGGTTACCACACCCTCACACGTCCGCTCAGCATCGTCTTCCTGGCCCGGGAAATGTCCGAATACGTCGCGTCACGCTCGCCTCATGGGTCGCCTTCGTCCTCACAGCGGGCCTAACTCCGACACGACCTCGGCATCTGACGGATCGCAGGGGTCCGCGCGTTCTCGGCATACTTCGCACGGCGCAAGGTCGAAGGTGAGATCGTCGATGAAGAACGCGGATACGCCGGTCGTTGCTACATCGCTGCAACAAACGGTAACGAATCAAGCATGTATCGTCTTTCCGGAACCGACGCAGTTCGTAGCTACGACCTCCGTGCCGTCGATCATGGCGACGAGCTTCACAGCAGCACCGACCGGCCTGGTAGTATCTTCCCTCCAAACACCCGAGGTACGGGATCGCGATAAATAATAACCTCGAACTTGCCGCTTTTCACCCTCGAGATTGTCCGTTCACGCGCTTTATATTCGCAACCTTCTAGAATCTATTCTCGCCGAACATCGCGATGACTCCGGCACAGACCCAAATGAAAGACGAGCTCCAGAGAAAGTACGAGGAGCTTCAGCAAGTCATCGTCCACAAGCAGGAAGAGTTCAGAAAAGTTTCGGAACAACTACTGTTCGCCAAATACGGCTTCCTTCCGCCCCTCTTGAGCGTGAGTCAATTAACAGATCCGCGATCCGAGGAACGCCATTGTTGCACAAAAAATAATGGAGTACGTGTTGCGTGAATGACTCGAGCGTTCACTTTCAGGTTGGCGTACCGAGCGTTACATCGCCCTGTCCTCAAACGACGCGATGCGTCAGCAGCATGACAAGTTCTTCGCTACCGCCCATCGAGACGTCCATGGACGAAGGAGTCAAGATCATGTCTGTACCAGTACCAATCACCTTGTCGGTGCCAGTAATGTCGCCAGATCTGTTTGCTCATCCCATGTCCGTGAGCACCTTGTCGCCGGCTAGCGTTCTCTCGCACCCGAACGTCACGTGATTGTTGCCAAGCCCACGTCAACCAAGCAGCACGCCAGCACAGCAGCAGCAGCTCGCGACCGGACAACCCGCGCCCTCGATCTAGGAACAACCAATCCCCGACCCCGAAATGTTATCGTTCCGAATGTGTAGACCGGCCGAATTGTTGTGCCCCGCACTTCGACTCGTCTGGGAATGAGGAGCACGAGAACCGCCGTCACGCCGCGAGTACGGTCGTATCGGATCGTCGGTAACTTCTAAGATAAACGAGCCTGCTGGGCGTTTACGGGAACGATAAGATTCGTAAAGGTTGTTCTATCATCTCTACCATCGAATCGGCAAATCATCGGAAATCAGGGTTGATAACCGGAAACAGGGTTAACTAGGAGGCTTTTTTTCTTACCGAAAGAAACGTTCAACTCGACGAGAATTGATTACCAGGCACCGTGGCAGTAATGGATTGTCGAAACTCATTCGACAAGATGATAGATCCGAGGCAATGCACGTTCGTCCGTTTCTAAGAGAATTGCGCTCACGATTGGAATATTTTCTGGGAAAGAAACGACCGAGGCTTTTCAAGCTTCCATTTAAAAAAATTTGTTACATCACGCCCGATGCGAGTGATCACCAATACGAATTCCAATGGGACGTTTAAAAGCGAACTCGTTGGAATGTCAGTCCCAAGAGACTTGATCATCGCGTCAGCCGTATCAATTTATCCGCTGAGCGTCTTCGCTCATTAGCATGACTATCTAATTAGAAGCCGTTGATATCTAATAGGAAATCAAACGAATCTGATACGCTATTGGTTATCGGTTTACGTCACAATAATATATACGTATGTATACATGTGTACACGTATATTTACGTAGTATCAGCTCCTTCAAAACCTCGACCATACGAGTAGCTCAAAGTTGATGTCCTGCAATCCCTTCGTCTTCTCGATGATGAGATAGAATTTTTTTACGATAGCCGTCGAAGGTTTTTATACCCTCTCGACACGTCCTCTCGTCATTTTCAAAGTAATAAGTGAATGACCATTGAAAAAGAAGGCAATTATATTGAAATAACTCGGACTATCTCGCTGATACTTGGGGCCCTGTGTTTGAACAGTTTATTTACCTTCGTGTCGCGGCGCACTCGACAGATAGATATTCGCGTAAAAATTCCCATAAGTTCTATCTTGCGGATAGTAAAAAATCGTATAATAATCGGCCTTTCTCACAGAACGTAGTAGACAATAAAATTATATCTCAAGATCGAATCAAAGTGCACTACTGGTCTTACGAACAAATCACACGAGGTAAATTCGAGCTTGCGGAGACAAGTTACAATATAATGTAATATAATACTATAATAATATTAAAAGCGTTGTGAAATCGACGTAAAACGCGTATGCAAAATACTCGTGTGATCGTCGTAACTTCGATCGTATTGTGATATAAAACGTGCAGTTTTTCGAGAGGTAGGAAAGAATACCTTCATTACTGCTACATCGGTGGCCTCTTATTTGCGAAATAGCAAAGATAACTCGAAGGTTCACGAGGCAACTGTGACGTTATAATACGATGTGAAACAACGGGAAACAATTGTCACTTATCGTCACTCGGTTTGCCGCAAATAGCGGGTTGTCGTGTTCGAACTGCAGAAGCATATCTACGGAGTGGGGCAACGTCCATTTGTAATGAGAGCGCGTCACCGTAGCGTCAGTGTATAATAATCTAAGATAAACTGCGTGAAAATCTGTGTATATGTGAAAAGAAATTGCTTTATTCTATAATATAAATGATAATATATAAATTCGATAACAGCTGTTTGTCATTACATTTCATTTTACGTATAGTAACATTTTGTCGTAGCTCGATCGCAATCGAAGTTCGTATTATCGACGTCTGGCTTTTTTAAGAAAACTATGTTGTATTTTTTTTTATTCGGTGACGTTCGATGCCGTTTTCCACCGCGATTTTGGAATGCAGACCGAGGAAGCATCTCATTGCTATCCCAGGAAATTGATTTTGCTTATCCTGTAAGTATGTATCAAAAGACGTACCATTGTATCTGTCAAATATTGTCGAAACTCGATTGCTATCGACAAGTTCGTACT
This sequence comes from Arge pagana, assembly GCA_963969455.1. Lineage (NCBI taxonomy): Eukaryota > Metazoa > Arthropoda > Insecta > Hymenoptera > Argidae > Arge > Arge pagana. The sequence continues at coordinate 10,459,936 of OZ018310.1, read as the reverse complement.
CCCAACACCACGATGGGTAGTGACAGTTGGCACCGGAATCAATTGATTTTGAAATATTCGAAGTTGCAGCATACCAAATTGCAGGCTGCTGCACATCGTTGTACAGGAATTATTACCATCGCTTTTTTTATTCTTACTTCACCCAGATCAAGCGTCGTTCCGAGAATTAGTAAACAAAAAAAAAAGGTAACGTAACGCTCATTCGTTGTTTCGTATTCGCGCGAAAAAGTATGCTACGATGTGTTTCAAATCCTAAGTATTACCCGAACATTTCGCTTAATCTTTCAGTTTTCGCAGGGCATCCATGAGGAGTTGAACTTCTTGATTTACATTGTGCACCAAGTCTTCGATTTGATATTTACTATCAATTATACTGATGCTCTGCGTGTACGGATCGTATCGTACGCCGAATTTCCTTGGGATCGTCTGGGCGAATTTTCTGTAATTGACCACGAAACATAAAGCTTTAATGTCCATCGATACGTTATGCTGCGTATTCGAACTCCGCGTGAACTGCTTCCGAATAGCATAGCAGCATGTTGAGTCGATTGACCGTGAAACGCAGGTAAATATTATCATCGTATTCGGATAAAAGGAGTTACGCAACGACACGTGAACATTATCTGGCCAGTGAGAATATTGACTCACATCATCTTTTCCTTCGCGTCCTCGAAGTCTTCGGCAACGAAGTACACCGGTTGATATTCGGTGATAGGATACTTCTGCAGCGCCGTTTTCGCCGGGTCGAATGGCCTCAGTTCCGGTTTACTGCTGAGACAATATTCCAACTCCCCGTACGAGGACAAAAGTCCGGCACCGTAAGCTTTCAACTCGCCATTTTGTCTGCACAGGCCGAACTCAACCGTGAACCAGAAACACTGATAACAAATTTTCCGGTTCACTGATTACTCCTTGGCTGTATCCGGGTAGATTTCGCGTATTTGTCAAACGGAACGTGGACTTACCGTGGCTAATTTTTCGATGTACTCATCCGGAGCACCCAGCGATGCTAATCCGATAACCTGAGAAAACTGAGCAAACGCTGGGTCGGCAAATAACGGAACGTGACCCAAGATCTCGTGGCAGACGTCTGGTTCTGGCGTGTACAAAGGTCTGCTGCTGTGTCTGATGTATTGGGTGCTGTGAAATACCCTGAAGGCTAGACCAGCGAGAAAATCTCGGGAGGATAACAGACCAGCCACTGGCCTCAGCGTGAATCCGGTGCAATCTGTGAAAATTGCTCGGTTGGAAAAAAACGCGCTGCGTTGGTAGGAGAGCAGGAGTACGGCGGAGTAGCGGACAACGATGCAATCGAACGAAATTGGAAATATCAGAGCATTCGAATGATCGACGAGCGCGATGATTTAATGTCAGACCTCGTAGAAAGTTCGAGATATCCTCGAGTTGTGGGATGTTATCTTCTCTGTAGTCGCAGTTTTCAATGAGCAACGGGAAAACATGATTGTGTTCTCGGCAGGCGTGGGTAGGATAGAGGCCCACTAATTTCCTGAACACAACACCCCACGTAGCTATTTCGTCGGGTGTGTAGTCGACCCTCGGTATTGGTTCTCCGCTGAAAATGTGAATAATACGTCCATCATCGACCAGCTATAACTACACGCACGTGACAAGTATGTATGACTCGACGAGCGGATCGTTAGACTTACTGCTTGTAGTGATAAGCAATATCGGCAAAGTACTTTCGCCTATTTCTGTATACTGGATCGGTGAAACCAGGATGATCGGCATCGAGTTCGGAACCGTAGGTCAGAATTTGATTGGCGAATTTATCCAAATCTCTGATGCGTCCAGGAAACCATGGTACCGTACCCATGTTGTCCTTGTGATTTCTGTAAAAGTGTACAACGTCTCGCGATTCGAGTCTTCGGAATCCTGCTTATAGCCTCAATCTCCAATTCTTTACATTTCGTCGTTGAAAAGAGAGCGAACAATTTTACTTATTCGTAACGCGTGCTTCCAACAAGGAATAAGAAGGCCTACTGATAAGTCAACTATCAGCAGCCTGGAACGAGACTTGATAACAAATCGAAGATTGGCGCGCGAGCTTTAGTATCCGTGGGCAGAGTAGGATCTCCTTTACCTCGATATTATGGAAAAATATCCACATTGCTCGCGAAGGATTTGGATGACCGAGCCCAAGTCACCGCCCGGGGCACATTCAACCATGAACTCGTAGTTGTTGGCCTCGCGGGCCGAACTCCGCGATTCTATATGAAGAAGATTCACCTTATGTTCCTGAAATGTAAAGGAGGCGAATCGATTTCAATACCAAATTCCACGGCAGTGTAGACCGTTCGAGGAAACGGAGGCGAATCGCGACGGTTGCAGCGAACCAGTTTTACTTACGGCAAATAGTTTCAGGTAACGTCTGAGACACCCAATCTCGTCATCTTCCCGCGGTGAGAATATCAAACAGGTACTTTTTGCCGAGTCTCGACCCTCTTTTATGTAATTTCCTCCATCCATCAGCTTGGGCTGTGCAAACAAATAGGAAAAAGCTCCGTGACAACCGTTACGACGAGTTACACGAACGACACATCAACGAATCACAAGCTCTTACATCTTTCACAGGTTTCATCACGTCGGGTCTCATTATTGTTTTCCCCATGCTGGAAAATTTCTACCCCGGCAAATTATTTGTCAACTGACGCGTAAGCTCTCGCCTTTGTTATACGCGAGAAGTAATACGACCCAGCAGACGAGGACTCGTTATATACCGAATAGTGTTCCCCCACGTCAACTCCGACTTCTAATTACACCTTAGATTTCTCAGTCGAAGTGCGCAATGATTACTCGCGGTAAAAACGCAACCAACCGCAAATATGTGCTCAGCGAAATATGGATATTCCGCGTCGCAAACCAATTGGCGTCGTGCAGGCCAAGATCTCTACGTAGTACCGAGACATTGACCAGAGTAGTTCGAGATATGGGAGTGCGGAATGAAAAAACCAAGTTCTCGGTAATAAAAATTGAGAGGAAAAATGCGACGGACACTTGACGAAAGACAAGCGACGGTTTCATCATGTAGAATGCGAATTCAAATGGACCAAACAATACCTGTGTCGCCGGTGTCATTGAAATGAAATAAATCACGTTACGCGGCTCACCGACTCACCGATCTGAGCAAAAACGTTCGTTCATTTCAACGATCGTGCTCGACGAATAAAAAAAACAGAGCGGGAAGCTTAAAGAATCGCCGTGAATTTCAATTGGCTGTGAGATTCCAACGCTAAATCGAGCGAGACACGTTGTTTCACGAAACACCGCAATACGCAGGTACGCGGTGCTTAGAAGTAGGAGCAGACAAAAACGAACAACAAGGAATCTCGTAAAAACATACAGATACGTCTACCTTGTCAATAACTGCGGTAAATAATTGCTACTTCACGCAGCACCTTACAACTTACCGTTCTCATACCTTGACCAATGCACCATGAATTCTCCCGTTATTTTCGAACCTGCTAACCACGCTATTTTGCAAACAAAAACGCGACTTCATTCGACATAGAATTCGGCGTTTCGAGCGATGTTTGCAAAAGGAATTATCCTTTCGCGGAAAGACTTTTGCTTTTCCGCGCCGATTAGCCTCTACGCATTGCGACACGAACAACGCGTCGTATCCGTCCGACTGGGAAGTCTAGATTTCTATCAGAAAATACGTCGGTGGTTCAATGTCGAGAGTTTTCTGCGAAACGCGACAAATTTTCCTGCTCGTATATACATTCGAACCGTTCGCTCAAAGAACGACCTAAGTCGCTTAGGACGAACTCGTTCATCCGTAGTCATCACCCCAAAGTACCTGTATACGACATTTCATAACGTTTATCAATTTTTCAGCAAACGACGAGTATTTCAGGGGGTATTCTAGTCTACAGGGCCGAATTTGAGGTGCTTTTGACAACGCTGTAAATAAATAACGGTAACATTTTTTATCAGCTGTTTATTCACGTTTGAAGAGCACAAAAAATCGAGTAAGAAAAAAAAGTCAACATTGAAAAAAGGACAGGCCCGCAAAGTAGAGACTCGAAAAAAGCTGCCTCCTGGTTTACACGATTCCAGCAGCCTTGATGATCTAAAAACAAAGATCCTGGTTGTTTCTTAAAAAGTAGGGATGTAGTTTTCGTTTGACGAGAGCGATTTGCAGAAAAAAAATTCGCGAAATGGCGGCCATGTGAGAAGAGTAATCTTTTTTACCTCAATTTTTCAACATTTGGGAATTTTTGAAAATAGTAGATTTTTTTTCAAAAAAGCTCTCGTCAAACGATAGCGACATATATCAAGAAGCTCTGTACCAACATTGAAGTAAATCGATCCACTAAAAAAACGCGTTTACGTCTCGTTTCGGGCAGTCTAAGCAATTTTATACGATGTTTCATACTTACATTTATTATTCAGCGATTCCTGCCCCGTATAATGTCCCTTCTTCCTTTTCAAAACCAACGTCGAAAACCAACCGCGTCGAATAGCGTTGGATACGCGCAGAAAAATATGCAAGACCGTACAATGAACATAACTTCAAAGAAAATAATATTTTTAATCATTTTTTAATTTTTTCAACTATGACACACCCGGAAAAAAATCTAAAAAAAATCCGGTCGTTTTTGGAAAGATGTAAGACACGTGTAAAAAAATGTTGGTGATTGTACCAAAACGGCAGGTTGATTAAAAAAATAATGAAAATGAAACCTTTTTTTTTAAAGATATACATTATTTTTTTGAGTTGTCAATTCTTTCACGAGTACACGATGATTATATCCAAAACATATCCAAAATTCAGCCAAACCGGTCGAGCCGTTGAAAAGATATGAATTTTTTCATTTTTTTTGGAAATAAATTCTCTCCCACTAAGGGTAAAAGATTAAGGGCTGAAACTTGGAGGATCGTAATCCTTCATCGATAGCAACTAGCAACAAAAAATCAACCAGTTCTCTGCGGGGCATCTTACCCGTGCTCATCCACCTATAGCCTTTACAGAAACTAGCTTACCTTATCGAGCCCCTCTTCGATTTCACAATGCATGATGACCTTGATCGAATAAACGACGTGTCGAACGTGCGTGGATTAATCGGTAGCAGACGGCAGATGAATTTCACCGGTATAAAGATGAAGGTTTGTTTTCTTGTCACTGCCGTGATGGCGAGATGAATATCCGGTTGAACGCTCCGCGTATCATGCACGATCGTATAATGGGCGAAAATTAACGGATCGAAAGTAATTTCATCCGAAAATAATGGTCGACCGTTTTTTTCCCGATTCCTTCGGAAATAAAGTCCACCGACGTGAAAGTTACGAACGGTGGTACGAGGGACGCATTTCCCGAAAGCAGTCCTCGTCGGGCGAAGAACTGAAACTGACTGGTCACCTTGCGATGCTGGCTGCTTTTAATATAAATTCCGCCACCAGGACGCGACTCGATTATAATATATTCGTAACAATTTTATTGAAGAGTCGACAAAGGTAAACTACATTTCTTGAGGCGAGCGCGGAATTTGACCAGGCGGTTGTCGTTCGCGGATAGAAATATCACGGAAAATGATACGGACACCGAGATAAACGTGCTGCAAGCAGCGAAGGACCATGCAAATGAGAGACGAATCAGCATCGGAAGGAATGCAGCTGAAACCTGTCGTCGTTGACGGGCCAATCACGCGCGAGGGTTCTCGAAACATTTGCAATAGAAGTTTCGCGCGTGATAACCAAGCGAAGTCACGTTTCAAATAGAGAATCAAGCTTCAAAACAAACCTCTCCTCGCTTAATCTTCTCACGAAGCTTTATTTTCTCCATCTTCATTCTCGATCGTCGGAACTGCTTCGTTTCTCAATGAACACCTTCCTTCCTACTCGCGTCACTCGGAGCAGCCGGTTTACCTTGATTACCACAGCCAATCGATTCTCGTTGAGAGGAGTCGATAGGCCAAAAGTAAGAATTCAATTCCGCATCAAGAACACTTGCTTTTCCGCACGCTTAACCGGAGACTTGTCGTCACCCGATCGAAATGTATGCAAAGCCATTGCGAAACGATCACTTTTTCTCGAATAACAACATTTCGACGAGTCGAGATTCCATACTGGAAGATGTTTTTCTCTCGCTGTAACGATGAATGAAAAGGACGGACGTCGCCCTTCCTTAGCCATGCACAACTCGCTCGGTGTCATCGAATTAGGATCTACGTATTTTTCGAGAAAGTTGAAAATAACTACGCATCTCTGGCGACGCGTGGCCGATAGATCGGTTTTAATAGCTGTCATTGGAATGCTAGTCTCGCCCAGAAACCAGTCGGCCGATCCTGTTTGCGATAAGCGATGCTGGCGAGATGCATTTCATTTCTTTGATTCCCACAGTGACGGCAAGCTTGTACCATTAATTAATCGTGATGGAATATGATAAATCCAAATACTTTGTCGCATACGAAATCCGATGGTTTCTCCCAATGCTGTCATTTTTTTTCTCGAAATATCGTCCGTTTACTTACGGATCCATTGGTTAGAAAAAATTATTACATGCATTCGAGTGGTCCCACAAAAAAGTTTGTTTCCTATCATCTCAAAAGAATGTCTAAAACATAGAAAAAAATCTCCCCAAAGGCCGGCTTGATATTTCAATTCTACGAGGCGCTCAATCATTTTTTGTTTTTCCACATAAATAGCATGCGAACCAGTTTTTCGATTTCTCCGGTTAAAACTAAGATTTTTTTTTTGTTTTGCTGCACATGTTCTTGTCGGAAATTGAATTCTCTACAATAAAGCTCTGAAATAGTTTTAGCGTAATCCTAATGGGTAAAAAAACTGAGTAAATTCTAAGGATTGAGAAGGTATTAAATAGTCTATAATTCAATAAATTTGTAAATAAATATTTGCAGTCACTAAACATTTTTTCCAGAAAGTTAACATTATTTCAGATTCAGAGAGATTTAATAAATTATCTATAAATAATGTGAATTACTGCAAACCGTTGTTTTATAACTGTCCTCCTTAGAAATTGATTATTGTTATTTGCCAGTATTCAAGACTCAATAATATTGTACCCATTGAAATTACGATAAAACTACTTCTAAGCTTTTTTGTAGAAAATTAAATTTCCTGTAAAAATATGTGCATCAAAACGGGAAAAAAAATCTCAGTTTTAACCGGAGAATTTTTGTTCACGTGTTACTTATGTGAAAAAACAAAAAGTGATTGAGCGACTCGAAGAATTAAATTATCAATCTGGGCTTTGGAGAGAATTTTGCTATACGTTAGAGAAGATTTTGAGATGATGGAACCTGAAAAAAATGTCATTTTTGGACCATTTTAATATACACGATCGTTTAATAATCGTTGAGTCCGCAAATTAAGAAACGTGATATCATTTATTGGGCAGATATTCGCGAACGTGGGTTCGCGTGGATCAAATGTGCGAGATGGCATTGCTGTTATGTAAATAATACGGACATCGAATACCAGATAACGCGGAGATACCGCATTCACGTCAAAGCTGAAAAATTAAAACTGTCGCATGTGTACAAAGTTAAAATTAAACGATATGTAATTATGCAACGAATAGGAGGGAACATCCGTTAATCCTTGACCTCATATTTCAACAATTTGATTCGGAAACAGCACGTGCTAAGCTGATAGAAAATACCCAAGAATTAAGTACGCGATTCGCAACAGCAGCTGGAATCGTCGTTGCCTTCCACGCATACCCTAATTGCAAGTATCAGTGCATAAAGAATTCAGTGTTATCTGTTACGAAACTGGAAACTCGGATACAAAGTAATGCGACAAATTTCATAACGAACGAAAAATCGTAAGGCGTGGTTTTTTTCTCGTCGTATTGATTATAGATTCATACTGCAGTAGGTTGCCAAATTTAAATCCCTAATAATTTGTACTGTCCCTAATAATTTGTCAACCTGCTGTATATTTCTATCACAATCAACGGATTTGAGAACCTTAGCGATCATTCGATCCAAAGTTGTGAAAATAGTAATGTACAAGCAAAGCATTACACATTACTTTGAACAATGTGTTTCGGATAAATTCTCCATTACAAATTTAAAAAGCTAAGGTGTAACGGGCGAGTGTTCCGTTACAAATGAAAAAATAATGTGCATTGAACGAGTGCTCCATTACGAATTACAAACGAAGAAAGAGTCATTTGGAATGGACATTGCAAATGGACAAATTGCCGTGCTCTCGTAACGATTTGCGCGCAATAAAAGCATGCAAATTAGAAACATGCACGTTGCTACCTCATTATTTTATTTCGCGCAAATCGTTACGCGAGCACGGCAATTGTTCTATTTGTAGTGGAAAACTCTATTACAAATTACTTTTTTGCATTCGCAATTTGTAATGGGTCACTTATCAATTGCACGTCACTTTTTTTTAATTTGTAATGGAACACGCATCCATTCTACATTATGCAACGTAATGTGTAACGAATACAGTAATGCATTACCAAAGTAACGCATTATTTACAACTCTGCTTCGATCACCATCAGTCATCGCTGTCAAATCTGTGATGTACTACGGCTGCCGGAAATGCGAGATGAATTTTTCGACACGTTCTCATAAAAAACATCTGATACACTGATCGTGTGATTCGTGTGATTCGTGTGACCTGCATTGATCGAGATATTCCTTTACAAATATCTTGTCTCTTTAGTGATAATAATTTGTGCACACCTTATTTGGAGGCGAACCACTGTGGCCGATCCCATTTGTCACGATTTTCTCACGTATCCGTGTATCTTGTCCATACATCTCTTCAGTGTTAGGCCCGAAACGAATCCCAAAGTATCTCTCGCCAAGTTGATAATCAATTCGAAAAGTTTTCGAAGTCGCGAAAAGGTTTCCGTTGTCGGAAGGAAATTGAAAAATCCAACGGACGAAAAAAAGGGAAACACGGACCAAAGAACTTTTGCCGAACGTCGTTTTTCAAGGAGCCAATGAATAGAAGTCGCCCCGACGCGTCACGTTTCTCGTTCGTTGTCGTCGCAGGCGTATCACGAGTACACTAAAAAACTAACGAGGCCCCCGTTCGATTTTATCAAGTTCTTGCGGTAGCTGACCGAAATGTCGCACGCAACGATTGTGAAAGAAAAATATTATCGCGAAAGCTGGAGACAGACGCACGATACTTCGATGAACATCGCGTGGCGCTTGATAACGGATGAGCCGAAAGAATCGAATTTCACTCCACGATTCCGAAATTCGCATACTTAACTCGCGAAAAGGTCACGTTTGGTCGTGGCCTTGACCCTATTGCCGCTATCTCCTCGAATTTGCGTCAATTCGACTCCATTAGATTATCGTTGAATATTTCGCATGTTCTCGTTGTTGTCGCGCGCTTACACGTTTCCTCGTATCGAAAAAAAAAATTACTCCGACATCGCGTGATTTCTTCGACGAATGTTGACCATAAGGTTCAATTTTTAAAAATCGGTCGAAAATAAATCAGACTCGTTTCATTCGCGCTAATCTATTCGATGTTTCAGTCCATCTGCTCAACGATTCCTTATCAAGCTGACGCAATCGCTTCTTCGCATTTGTTTTCATACAAATAATTCGACCAACGTGACGTAAATAAACTCACGCTTTCTTACATCACTCCTAAGCGAGCCTCGGAAGAATGTGCAAATTACACTTTGCCTCGACTACCTATCACAATTTCTCGTGCGGAAAATGATAATTGGGGTAGGAAAATCGACATTACTCCGGAATAAGACGTCCGTAGGATCTTATTGACAGAAAAATCGTATATTCGAGCGAGAGGAGAACCTGAAATCGATAGAAACGCAAAGTTGTCGAAAGTGAGGCGTATTTCTCGACGAATTTCATGTTTTTCTGCCAAACAGCTATGGTCTCTGCTGAACGTTCTAATTTTCTAATGTTTCTAATACCACAATCTCTCGTTCAAGAGACAGCGATGATAATTATAATTATTAGTAATCAATGATCAACGATAATCAATTATTCAATAATTGTTATTCGATAGTAATTAGCTAATAATTATTAATTAATAATCAACAGCCAGCCAACCATTCGGTTTTTGAAAAACAAATAACAACAAAGATCAATACTAGCATCTACTCGAGGCTAACGAAGATATACGGATCAATCGTGTCGTGATTAACGAATTTGTCTTCGCGTCAGCATTAACATCAGTCACACAGGCGATGATTTTTGTATCCAACGAGAAAATTTAGCCTACAACATTTGCCAATGAATAATAATCTTGATCCTACACTGTACAAAATCGGGAGTGAATCCGAAGGGATTTTTCACTCGCATCACTCGGAGTTCCGGAGAGAAAATAAAAAACAGTCCGTGTACGGGATAAGCATAGAGTTTTTTTGGGCGGAGAACTATGAATGTGATTTTTTGAGGTTTTCGTAGTAGTGAATAATTAAAAAAAAAACGGACAAAAATTATCAGATGTCTTTTGGTTTCACTCCGCGGAGGTTTTTTTTTTCAATACTAAAAATAAAATCCTTTTCACTTCCGGGGCATTAAATCAATTAAACGACATCCACTCACTTATCCCTAAACGTGACACATCTAGGCAACATCACATTTCAGCAGATATTTTGCCTAATTGTCCCTTTCATCAGAAATGTTCATGGGATAGTCTTGGAATGTTTTGAAGTAACAATATGTATGCAACATCCACGTGTTGTATTGAGAACGTTACATTTTGATAGTTTAAAAACTAATATTGCACGGTTCGAAAGCAATATTGTGCAACGTTTCATGCGCAATATGCCGGAACGTCACCTTTGTGATATTGTTCAATCTCTTTATACTGACAAATAAAGACAAACAAAGTAAGTATTCACCTATTGACATTATAAAAAATATGACTGTATGATCATTTCCACAACCTCGTTGATAACCGACCGTGTTTTACATGTAGTGTAAACAGCGGGCGCGGTCATCTTGGGCAATACCCTATCCCATTGCGAATACCATACGTACGTTACAGAAGACATTAAATAATAAAATCGGCTATTTCTAATGTGATGGAAAAAATGATTATCAAATATTATTAATAGATGTTCAAGCTATAAGAATACATTGTAACTGAATTTTGATACAACGTACCGACAAGGTACTAGTAATATTGTTCGAGTGTCGTGCGTGTGACGCTGCATGCAAAATAAATGATTATTTTGATTTAATATGACTGCAATATTATTGTATATGCTATTCCTATGTAATATCTATATACGGAACATTGCGAATATCCTGTTTTAAATATTCATCGTAAACAGGCGGAACGCATATGTATAATTGATTTGCTGGCAAATTGATACTTTTGTTTATCAAAATGACGCACAAAAGTATTTATCATTTGCTAGCAGATCCATTATATACATGCGTTCTTCCTATTTGCTGTGAATATTTAAAACATGATATTCTTTATGTTCCATAAACTTTTCCAAAGAAATATTACTCAAACGAACCAGTTACATTTCGTGTCACCTGTCGTGCAGGTTGATGAGACGTTGAGTGGTTGTTATAAAAACGTTACTATCGAAATGTTTTCAAGTTTCGTACATCGCGAGGACGTGAAACATTTAACGTTGCAAGTGTAACGCCTCTACACCTGTAGTGTACTTGTTCTTGTTACCTCAACGTACCGCAACCTTGCATACGAAACGTTACAAACAAACTACTAATGAGGTAGGACATTTACGGTTACTGAGATGTTGCACAGATGTTTGCGTAACTTTATGACAAATGTCATACAGTGCTCACGGTACGTTGCAAAAACGTGATTTTGCTCAGTGGATACGGAATTTCGACGAAATTCCAAAAACGTATCGCTTTTCGTTTGGGAAACGCATCTTACCGACCGATACGCAAGTAGAAATCTTTTTTTCGGTCCGGCCTATCGATTAGCCGGAGAGTGGCGCGGTCTGTGCAAAGCTGGTCGTACTTGCGCGATGCGTGGCGGGATCGCGAGGAGCAGGCGTTCGGCCGTCAGTGGTCCGAACCGCTGGAAGCTGGAGCGGGCCGAGTCTCGCCTCGACGAAGGCAAAGCCAGAGCCACGCGAGTGGCCGCGCGATACGGTCCGTGCGTTTGAATCGTGTGACGAGTGAACCGCGCCATGTGGTCGCCGAGAATCGTGAACGTCGCGAGATTAAAGTGTCTCTTAACAATCTTAGGAATCGTTTTGCAATCCGGTGAGTAGCATTCACATTCGTCGCCTGAGTCCAGCACTCTCCTCCTTCCGTCTCGCTTCCCGCTCGAGCGGCAGGTAATCGCGACCGCGCCAGGTAATCGTTGTCGGAACCAACATGTCCGTAGAAAACACCATCCAATTCACGTGAAACGTGTCGATAATTCGTCCGCAATTTTTCCGCTCCAATTTCTATTCCAACATTCAATCGACCCGCATCTACGCGAGTCAGCGGAAGATTGGCATTTTCCTCGGATTCCCAACTCAACCCGTTTCCCCTTATCCCCAAGGTTTTAAAAGCTCTTTAACGACTTCTTCGCGAGAAATCCGTCTGACTGTTCTCCAATAATTGTTCCGCAGCCCCCGAAGGTCTTGGCGAGGACGGAACGGAAAGAGGCCAAAAGAACCGAACAAAAGAACCGCGTCCCATGCCAAAAAAATCGAATATCTTCCGCGGATGAGAGAAATCACAATCGAACCGCTGTGATCCCTACCGACGAGTCGAGCTCTAATTTATGAAATTCACTCGTATCGCCCTGATATTCTCCTCCGATGGCCGTAGAGCTTGGAACAGTAGCATCGAGCGCTCGCATCTGTCCGCAATTCGTGCTTCTTTTCTCCCGTGAATGCGGAGGTGCGAAGGTATACAAAGCGCGTGAAATTATGGCAATCACGTCAAGTCGGCGTGATCCTTTTGAGCCACGACGGTTTTCGGCATCGCTAACCTCAGAGACTAGCGTGTCGATCTATGAATTTCTAATTACACCCAATACCATGGTCCAATGACTCACGTGACGCTCCTAGAGCACGTTCCTCCGATGCCCGCGTGATTATGCATGTGCAAACACGGTAATCGCGCGGCATTCTCTTGCAAAATTAAAATAATCATACGTTTCACCGACACGACTTTACGCTTGGAGATCCTCGACTAAAAAAGCAGAGCAAACCAAGAGCAAAGCCTCTTGCCGCAAACGATGCTACTACTCACTCCAATTTTGTCAAACTCAGTTTCTGCCGTTCGCTGCGTCGGAAGTTGTCGTTAATTCCAACCGTGATCGTCGGTGTTGTTCCGACGGCGAATTTTCGAGTAACCAGATCTGAAAGCGAAAAAAATCCCCGTTAAACGTCGACGACTAGTATCAACGAATTTGACCAAAAACCGTATTTTCGAGGGTCGCAAGAATTTTCAACCATATCGAAGCGTCGAAGATTATTTATTGAAACAAATCGTTAATCCGGCGGAGAATGATAATTGAAAAAGCTTACCTCCGGTCAATTGTGTAGACGTTCGGTACGAAACTTCGCGGGTTAATTAATCGGCGTTGAAACGGGTTCAGCTATCCGAAAGTTTTCGATTGTGTAGGGAAATCTGCTCGAAGGGTCGACAATGAAATAATTCGCCTTTGTTTGTCGCGCCGGCAAATGGGTAGCGAAGTAGCGAAAAGAGGATGCGAAAGGAGCGTAGGAAATTGTCCGACCGGGGCGGGTGTTTGTCTCAGTGCTGATTAAACATTCACCGCAGTTTTCATACTTTCGTACGGCGGATCAATCGTCGAGCTCCACTTTCGCGGAGTTTCGCGTTCCCGGCAGGGCGACACGTCAGGTGGAAAATGAAAGATGATAAATCGTCAAGAGCGTTTCATCGTCGTGCGAATATCGGATGAAGCTACGTTTACTCGAACTACTTAGAAAAAGCATCTCTAAGCGCTGTGAAATTGCCAAACTCTTCGAGGAAACACCGCGAGGACGAATTTCTTCGCGACGATCGCGAGGAGAATACGAGACGATGTCTCAGTTTTGAATTTTTCATGGTCCAGACACTCCTTCGCTCCGGAATTCGTCGACTTTCGAAACCAAATTGAACATCTCTCGCACCGACGAGGAATAAATCGAATTACGCATCAATATTGAAATTCCAGGAGCCAGATGCTTCGGAACTCCCGTTCGCGCTGTTGAAATTTTCAACGATTAGACAAACTTACGATTATTCGCATCGCGATCGATGAATATGACGAACCGCGCGCGAAGATCGCACCCTCGAACGTCTCCTCGCACGAACGCGCGATCCAGATTCGAACGAGGATAATACGAAAGTCTACTTGCACGTTCGGAGAAACTTATTGCGATCGCTCGCGGCAGAGTTCCATAGTCTTTCGCGATTGGCAATATTCTTGGAAAGACTATCGCATCTCGGAAGCGATATTACGAAGAGGTACCGTTTGGAATTGGTCACGAGCGTTCCGTCAGCTTCGGAAGCTTTCAGCTACAGACCCGACTTTAATACCGTATTGGCGTAACCAGAGGCGATGCGTGCGGCCCGTAATCCTTGGAGGGTTCTATTCCAGTCATAGATAACTATGTATTATGCAAAACGTGCGGCGAGTTATGTCATGGCCAATTCTGCTCCGCGTCGTACGAAGGTCAAATCCGTTTCTTCTTCGTGCAAATCGTCGTGACTATTCAGCTCCCTCGAGGCTCGCGTAGTCGATACGTCGTCGCTGTCCTAATCGCTGCCAAGCCTCGAGCCCTGACCACAGAATTCGACTCATTTAAGGGAAAATATACCCCTAGGAGCCGGAAAAAAAGGTAATTTCTAAAATGTCTGATTCGCAGTCTAACTATCTAAAAGTATACGCTTTCAGAAATGTGTTTAATTCTTTTCCCTTTAAATATATCAACGTATGAGAAAAAATTCCACGACAAGTACTAGATGATGGTGTATAGAATAACCACAAAAAAATTCAAGGCAATCGGTTCGTTGGTTTTCGAGAAAGTTTGGGTTCCGATTTAAAAAACGTGGTTTTGAGGAAAACGCGTTTGAAAATTGGGGAATGAATACGTCATGAAAACAACTTACGTGGAATCATCGATACTTCTACGGTGGACGGAATGTTCGGAGCATCTCAATTTTGTTCTCGGCGCTATGTTCGGCCTTCTTTCGTCTGTTCTGGCGCCAGCAGCTCGGTTTTCGCTGTGCAAGTTTCGTCTTCTTGCGCAGCGTACAAGTGGGCTCCCAAAATATTTATCGAGAGATTGGCTTGGCGTTTTCAATGGATATTATTGAGACCTCGAGCTTCAAGAAAAGGCAAGAAGAAGAACTCTATTGTTTGGACCGTGCTAGGTGCATAACTCCCCTCGACGGCGAGTCGAGACCGAAGCTCGGAGGTGGAGCGCCGCGACCGAAAGATGTGTCCTGATAGCCCGAAGTTGGCGACCAGGAAACATTAAAGCGTGATATCAGTAATTTGGCACGACTCACGCCTAGTTATTCCGCGCGCCGCCTTTTGTGAGGTACCAATTAAATGTGTCGTAAATCCGACCGAGATTAAATGATGTCTCGAACAATGAAAACGTTGGGATAGGTCGAAGGATATTTCTACTGGATATTTCGAAAGCACCGAAGTGGATTTTTGTCGCGTGAGATATACTTATATCTTTTGAAGGGGGAAACGCGTCGAAACGTATATTCCAGAACCCGAGGCGATGTTCCCGCATCGCGTGGAAGATTTTCAGCGTTGTTGACCCAGGCGAAAGCGTGTCTGGGGCCTCGGAAGTCGAGGTAGTACCGCTCCGTTTGAACGAGAGATCGCCCAGCATAGCTGAGAGCAGTCGAACTCTGAAAAGTATTCGGTTCGCAGAAAATTCTCGAAAATCGCGGAATTCGAATTTCATGAGAATCAAGAAACTCTACACTCATCGTCGAATACTCGCAGCATACGGAATGTTGAGCTATGCTTTCGTATTCTCCGCGAGAAACGTCGGGTCGAGTTGCACTAGAATCGTTCGAGTGATTCGGTTCTCCCTTTGACTGCGTAAGTCTGCAGTCGGCGATGAAACAATACGCTCCCGTCTCGCGTGAAATCTTCGGCTTCTCGAAGCTAGGCGAGCTTTTCGCGCTGCTTCCGAGCTTATTTCGCACTCTCGCAGTCATCCGAAACATGTAGTATCCGATCGGCAGGGTCGCGCATCCTGATCGTCCCAATGACAAGATTCTCGATTTCGCAAAGTGGCAGTCCGACCGAAGCTGAGGACATCGACTTTGGATTTGCCAAGTGCGCGACGATACGCATGCAAACGATCGAAGGATCGGCGAACGAGCGATTGGAACGCTTTACGAGAGCTACTACGACCCAAAGGAGATGTTCTCCTCGGACACGAGTTCGAATACGTTCGATGAAATGGAAAATCAACATTTTTATATTCACACTTCGAGCGCGATCGCCCCAGCCTCGAGAGTCTGGCACGACCTTCGTAACTCGTTATTCCATCCCAGCATCCAGCCCATACCCCGTATTCTCGGTAAAGTGACCCGGGAATATCCGGATCAGAAACATAAATTATGCATCGCGCATAGAGACCAGACAAACAAGAGCTTCGTTGGTCACTCGCCGACTAATAGACTAATACTAGGGTCACATAGACATTCGAAAAAATCGCGTAGCAGTTCCCTCTTCCCTCGCTTTGATTTTCGACCGTCTATCTACGATTCGGCGGAGAAATTTTCCTCGAAAGATCCATTTCACCCTCGCGTATTTCTGCTCCGAAACAGATCTTCCACGGCATCATTGACCCGTTCAGAATCGCAACGAACGTTCGTGCTACAAACCTGTTTCTACAAATATGTATTCGTCATTATTCCTTCTCTTGGCTAATATTCTCTTTGTCCTTGCGGACGAGTCAAATGTCAAGGTCACGCCTATTTCATCTCCTAAAGTTGGAATCCTGGAGTTTCGGAGGGAGAAGAACGACGAAAAATCGTTTCCACGTTCCTTGGGACTCGACCGAGGCGTGACTTTTCTTCATCTGGGAGCTGAATGCTTACCCAACTCTAATCCAGTCCCGGTACACATTATCTCGCGAAATCACACGGCGAATAGATTTCTCGTGGGATTTGTATGAATTTGTTTGCTTAGGTCGCTTGCTTCAAACGGTTGAACCTCGATTCTGCCACGAAGCTCACGCGCGAGACACGCGAGTTCCAGGTGTCGCGAGGAACATTCGGAATACCCCTTTTCCGAGGCGATGTTTCCAGGCTCGTTAATTTCGCAGCTATGAAACGTTTTTCCTTCGTTGTTCTCGTAAAACCCCGCGCGATCGGTGCTCGTAGCCGCGACTATGCAAATGTCAAGCTCTAATCTGTATTTCCAGTACGTTCGAAAGCCAGCGCGACGATCAGCGTCATTTGGCGGCTTTATTAGCAATGTAAAACGGATGCAGTCCCGCCTGCAATTGTCCAAGACCATTCTCGAACAGGGCGTACCGATTCCCGACGGCGACGTGTCGATCAGGATTTCGACGCCACTTCAGGGTTCACCGATCCGTTAGATCGCACCGAGGTAATTGCCTACCAACTAGCCGCCGACGATGAAACGAAATTGCGATTCTCTCTCGCCTGTAGTATTTTCGCGTCGGATCCATCAAGTGTGAAAATCGGATGTTCTCCCGAAGGAACCGCGAGACCGCCGCGGCGCATCAATACCGTCGATTCGCCGGCTCCACAGGATTATCGGATTGTCGGAGAGAAGCGGAGATGAAAAATACAACTACCATTCGACGATCGACGAGCTCGTTGCGTAGTCTCTTTGGACCGATCGTTTCCGTCTAGTCTCAACTGCAAACGACTCTGGCCTCCGCCCGATTAAACCTCGCTGGGAATTCAACGTAGCGATACCAGTTAACGGTATCTGTGCATACATTAGGTACCGGAACGGTGGCGAAATATCTCAAGATTGGCGCCCGTTGCGGTTACCACCGTTACCCTTCAAAGTTTCCATCGCGCGCGAGCGAGCGGCGCCGACCCACTGCTAAGCTCTCGACTCGCGTAAGCCAGGTGAGGTCCTTCGGGACCGGAGGAGATCTGATCGCTGGATCCTCTTGCATAAGGAGATATACCGAAGCGAGCGTTTAGCCTCGGCCACGGTGATCCAAGTCCGGTTGGAGCCGTCGTTGTTACCATTATCGCATCCCATTACAATCGAGTTTGCTACTTCGTCTCCGCCTCGTACCGAGATGCCCGATTACCAGAGAGAGCTAGCTCCTCGCCTAATATCTCGCTGCATTCCCGCCCAACTCGCCAATTTCACTCGGCACCGGCAACGCGCAACGGATAACGTTTTCGAAAACGTACCGGCTGCGCACCGTAGCAATTTCCCGTTGAATCAACAACCTCTCGTCTCTTCGTCGGCGTATAAGTAGATCGAACAAACAGGAACCGCGCTGTACGTTCAACAACGAACGGAGCGTTGTCGGCTGGCGAGTATGAGTATCATCGTGAAACAAAAGCTTCAATCTCGTCGCGGACTATTTTTTTTCCTCCCTTTGTTCGATGCGGTGAAAAAGAGTTTGTCGCGGATATTCAAATCCCGGATCGGTTCTTCCATGGTCTTTGTCTTCCGCGGGCGTTGTCGTTGGTTCGTCGAAAGAGTTGTAAAAACGAAGCGTCGTTCTTCGATCCTGCGATTGTCGAGCTTGATAAACTCGATAGAGGCTAATTACAAAATATTACACTCCGCGGCACGCTGGTTGGCCGCTGATTAATGGACCTCGTTCCGGTCTCTTATTCAGCTCCCATTAGATATGCCCGCGGTAATCTTTGCTCGGTCATCTTTCATTTACTCCTGTTTGAAATAGTTGATAAGATGACGAGGAATTCATCGGCGACTCTCTTTACTTCGCGGTATTAAAATGATAGATCGCATCGCGGACGTCTTTTATTTCGAGGAGATACACCACCAAACGTGTCGTGAAATGAAACGAGATAGCGAACGACTCGTTACGCCTAGGAATTCCCGTCCTGATTTGCCCACCGCAAACCGTAATCGATAGCCACTTTGCTGCGGGGTGGCGAGAGGGTGAGAGAGAATTAGAATTTGGAACTTCACCTTCGCCGAGCTTCGTTCCTTCGGATAGCCTACAGTCGTAACGGTACGATTACATGGCGACATCTCATCGATCCTGCAGCATGTTTGTCTCCATTTTCCTCGGTGCGGCTGGAATACGTCGTATATTCCTAGGGCAAATGATTGCTCCCGTCCCTTTGGCTCTGCTCGCTGAATTTCTCCGGAATGGCGATCATTAATTTGTTGACATGCTACAACTCGATATTTGATCCGGTATCATAACTTTCAGGCGCCGATCAAACATAAATCTATCGACTATCTTCAAAGCGTTTGCTTTCAGCTTTTGCCTCGTTCCGTGTCTCAACGGGGCGGCAGACGCAGCCTTTTACACGCGCTTCGCTTCTGCCCTGATCGATCCAATCGTCGCGTCAAAGAAATAAGAATCTGTCCAGAGCAGAGTCGACGAATGAAAAAGAGAGCATGTCTGCGATAAAGATGACACTTCCCCGGCGTGGAAGTAGAATTCGATCGAGAAGAAGGCAGAAGAGCGGGAGAAAAAGAGAGAGAGAGCTTCGTGTCCGGTGATCGTAAACACGAGCCGTTGAATCATCCACGAGGCAAGGTAGCGACGAAAATAATTAATGATCCGTCGTTGGTTGTCTAATTTGAAATAAGAGACGCGTTAAATTCACAGCGTCGTTTGATCCGACGGAGCGGTCCGGGGATGGAATGGTTGGAAGCTTAACCAACGCAATAAACGACGAGCCCTCCCGTAAGTCGTTTCCGAAGCAGGCAGACATCACTTGAGCGCATAATTGAATTAATTAAGAGAA
This sequence comes from Arge pagana, assembly GCA_963969455.1. Lineage (NCBI taxonomy): Eukaryota > Metazoa > Arthropoda > Insecta > Hymenoptera > Argidae > Arge > Arge pagana. The sequence continues at coordinate 10,440,073 of OZ018310.1, read as the reverse complement.
AGGTACGCGTCGCGGATCTATCATCGTTAAGCACGACGATAGCATTTATTGGCACGGAAGAGCGTGACCAACGGCGAAGCTCCCCATTCCTCTCGCGGATGTCTTCCCCAACGGTTGCAAATTTCGAACAACCGGATTGCTATTGCCTAAATTAAATTCCCGTCGCGAAAATCGGTCTCGTTACGACGATGCGGGTAAGCCACGCCATCGTCTATCTTTTCGATGAGCGTTCAGCTAATCTGATGTCGGTTTACTACGCCGAGCGCGAAACGCCTACCGCAACGCTGCCACGAGACGATTACAATTTCCTCGAGCGCTGAAATTCCATTCCAACCTTCCATTTGGCTCCTTCGCGAAACGGAGCCAGACTGCAGGGATGAGCGTGCGATAGGATTGGCGCTGCACCCGCGCGCGGTACAGAGCCACGTGATTAGGACAAAGAGCATTCATCATCCTAGACAACGAGAAGACGATATAACGGGGAACTTTTCCATCAACGGTGTCTTCGGCAGTTGCCAGTGCCACGCCCAGACCTCGGGTCTCGCAGAGCGCAACAACAGAATTCCGCGATCCACTTCTCTGTCAACAGGATATTCGGGAGATGCGACCTCACGGTTAATCGATTCGATTACCCGTTGGCAGAGAATCTCGAAACTTCTATGTCACGAACGCTGGAGAAATTGCGACGAGGGCATATTTACCTGGACCGTGGGCGGCGGAAACGTAACGTCAGGTAAATCGACTCTATGCAACGATAACGAGCTCCGTGAAGCTTCCGCTCGTTCCACTCGTTGGAAGTCCGTTCGAACAGTGATATGAGAAGTGTTCACCGGGTTTGCGATGTTATTGCGCAGTTTCTCAGTTTCGTCTCCTCAATGCCCAAGAAATTCAAGGAGTAGCCATAGAGTTGTGGAAAAAATGACTATTTCAAATACCATTTTTTTGGCCGTAGTTGAATTTATTTTATAAAACAAACGATACAAAGTTATTATACTACGTTTCAATGGTGCTGAAAATGAAAAATCTTGGAATTTTCCAGCTCCTAGGTATTTACTAGTGATTAGTGGTCCCAGCAGAGTTTTTCTGGTCACACACATCCTTCTTTTTAGTCATTTCTCGACAGCATCTCGGTTATGGCAATTTTTCTAATCGCAGAGTATAGTTCTTCGAAACGTTTCCTGCGCAACCAGTTTGATCGCAGAAGGTTGAACGAATTTCCCACATAGATACTACCATAGTCTAAAAATTTGGGGAGGGAATTTTTGATCGGAAGTTTTTACTTTATTGAATAATTGTGGCAGTGAAACTTGACCGAATCAACGTCTGACGCGCCATCAATCTGATTGTAGAAAAATACGTGACTGTGTTGTGGTAAGAAATAAGGTCATCGCTGGTGGATCAATTCTTCCCGTTAACGTCTGCCAGAATCACGGGTATCTTTCACATGAAGTTGAAACTGACGCGGTTGAATGGTGTGTACGCGACAGTTCGCGATCCGTTCTCTCGCAACAGTTGTAAACGTAGATCTACATTTATGCGCTGATACGGTGAATCCTTTGGGTGCGCTCGATGCAACGTATTCGAGAGAGTGATCTCCACTCGGAGGCGAGTAAGACGCGGGAGTAACAAAGCTAAAGGCCATCAAGACGAAGGAGAAGCGTCGCGACTAACTAAATTGCAAGGGTTAATTACGAGTATAATTATAGTCAGAGAGTGCATATCCAGTCGCCGGGAACGACGGAAGGTAGCGGTGTGCTTAACGCGAATCCGGCTAGTTAATCTTCCTAATCCAGCGGAAAATCTCAGGGGGTTTAAAAGCTAGCGGAGCTTGTTTCCGCGAGAAATAATGACGAGAATGCTAACTACATTTTGACAGACGCGAGCGACCGCTGCGTGGACGAAAGGAGATGGGTGACCATGCGTTACGATCGCGGTAATAACGGGGGCCACGGCAGGTTCGCAATACTAATTAGACTCGTCGAGCCTGCGCGTTGGTAACCCCTTGAATAAATTTGTCGGACGTTTTCAGCGTGCCGATCAAAGTCTGTACACGATCAGACTTTCGGATCGGTATTTCAGAAGTTATATTCAAATTTCCACCGCAGAGATGATCAAGTTGCGATAAATTCGCGTCGGCAATTTCAAATTGTTGCGGGTTTTATTTATTTTTTTCTTTTTTCTCTGGTCCCACCATCAGTTTTGGTTGAGATTTTACTCCGGCCCGTTCGCCGAGAGCTTTCATCGCGGATTCGCGCCCGACAAACGGAACTTTTGTTCAACGTTCGTTTCACGACTCAATTTTCTTCCGCATCCTCGCTGCTTTCTCGCGAACTACGTTTCATCGTCGAATATCCTATCGTATAGAGCTGATATTTCCGACCATTACTCGGAATCCTCGCGTTTACCGTTTCCTCGATGCGCAACCTCGGCCAAGCGTTAGCAGGAAGAGAAACTGGCGCGAGAACTCGCAGGAATCGCTCCTTCCCTCTGCGATTAGCGTCGAAAGTACGTGTCAAGGGGATCGTAGACGAGTAGGAAGTCCTGCGGGAAGTCGGCACACGCGCGGACAGGGTTCCAGGTTTGGGGTTCGCGGTACCTCTGCACTTCCGGGCTTCAACTGTCGAGAAGTCCTTCTCAACTATCTCATACCCCGTCCTCGTTCCGCTGGTAATGGGAAAGAAGGCTGACGAGGGAATAGTAAGGTTACGGTCGGGATGAAACCGGGCGAGGAGAGCGAGAAGCCGCGGTAAACTCGTTAACGCAAGCTCGGCTCAAGATTACGTTTGTACAGGGTGAGTCTCTAATTTACGACATCTCCGCCAGCCTTGCCGAATAAGTTTCGGAAATTTTCAACGTCATCCGCCCGATGTTAGATCAACCCTCGGGTCTTACGCGTTTCTCCGTGACGAGGGTGTTTTCAGACGGTCTTACGGATAATTGATAAGATTTCAGCACCGCGCGCGCGCGAGAAGAAAATGAAAAAAAGGGAGCAAAATAAACCAGCACCCAGCTCAATCGCGGAGGATTGTCGTAATTGTGACAATAACATTGTCTCTCGAAAAATTATTCTCCCGCGTCTCTTATTTTTATCCCCACACGTCCCCGGACCTTTGTCCCTTCGACAACTTTCATCGTCCGTCCCGGATATAAAAGTGGCCTAGAGACGGATCAACTCGAACGAGCGTCGTTATCGAGCGTGAAGTAACGAGAAAGGGTTCCCGTATCACTTCGAAGTACGGAACTCCAACATTCTTCTAGCAGACCGCGTCGAGCCCGGATTCGCTACGCTGATCTGACAGACCAGCCTGATTCGTTGAAAAGTTTTGGTAGCCCACGGCGCTGGGGCGTCGTTACGGTTCTCGTTAGCCGACAAGAGTTCGAGCCGTGAACTGACCTCGCGCACTGCATGTGACCTCGACCAACGCGAGGGTCAATGGACCTTGACGAGCTTCGACATCGCCGAGTTGTGGAATCGGACCGTCCGCGATCGAACTCGAAGTTTGGCACGACGACGACCATGACGAAAGCGAGAAACGATTACAGAGCATCCGCTTGTCACGAGCGAGTGACCCGTTCTCGGCGACAACCTCGTTACCCGATTGGAACGGACCCGGCAGAGGCGTGCGAACCAGTCGAGACACACGTGGAGTACTCGAAGATCCGGCAAAAACTTGGGCCCAACTTCGAGTCCACGATCCATCATCGCCTCGGAATGCGCGCGTTTTCGTGTCGTCGCAACGGTACGCCGGTGAAAAAAAACCTGCACGCGTCGTTACGCGTCCACCGGTCGGGGAAAAAACGAACAAGGATCGATCGAGCATTGATAGGGCAACGTGGGCGAGCGAGAGGTCCGATTCGGGGAGAGCGAAATCGATCGGGATTGGCTTCGCTGTGGATTTCTGTGGCGCTCTTCCGTCGAAGGGTGAAAAATGAAATGACGCGAGGCCGAGAGGAATGGCAAATCGAATAGGATCGCGAATTCGAAAGTTTCGTCGCCTGAGACCGTACAGATACGACGCTTCGCGGTATCCAGAACTTCGGGCTCTCCAGAGGAGCGTTTCTTGTCATTTTTCTTCGCCAACTTCCGCGGACACATCTTCGAGCGAGAGCTGTGGCGTCAAGATCGCCGCGAGATATGTAGCGGAGAGTAGCATGAAAATGTCAGGGAAACGAGCGCGAGAGTGGAGAAAATACACGCGTGGACATCGAACTTTCTCGGAGTGGACAACGCGCCGGAGATTACGGCGGATAAACGATTCGTCATCGGCCCGCGCGTTTTATTCTGGCCTGATTTATCCGAACGACGAACGCGCGCGCGGAAACATCTATCAACGCGCTACCCACAACCTCTTTCACCGACCTGCCGAATGAACCATCACCAACCATGAAAACCTTAACGGTATATCATGATCCAATTTTCCCCTCGCGCGGCCAAATGCAATATATTAAAATGTAAATTGAAACCATCCAACCGCCCGCAACGCGTACGATACAAGCTCGTTACGCGATATCGTACCGCGAACAAAGAACAACAGAGAGTGGAGCGATAATTTTTCGTGACGATCGAACTTCAACGGTCCCCCGACGAGCCATGAAATAATTTAGAAGCCCGAGGTGAATCAAATGCGCAGGGAGCTGCGGAGATACGTTCGATAAAAGTCATCGGTCAATCGAGTCCATTTCTCACCTGAATATCTCGATTTCTCGCGCTCAGAAAAAATTCTGCCCTCGTGTGAAGTGTAAAAATTTGTTTGTAGAATATTTAACATTTTGGCGTGTTAATTCAACTCAATCGTTGGCGTTGTTTGCTTAATCCATTTTTCAACACATAAAAATGTTACTCTAACATTGCTGTGTGTAAGTCTTAACACAGAGCTGTTACTTTTAGCACAGCGCTGTGTTACCTTTAACACAGAACTATGTTACCTTATCACTACACACGGAGTGTATTGGAGTGACGCTAATTTTGTGTAAAAAAGTCCTTAGCACAAATCTTTGTGTTAAATTCGATGGAAAATTGTTTACTGTGTACACGGTCAAAAAATTTCCGGCATTGTGTGAAGTGTAAAGATGTTTGCGAAGTGTTTTAGTGTGTTGATTCAACACAATCGTTAGCGTTACTCGATGAGTCTGTTTTTCAACACAAAACGATGTTATATGATACTGAGGTAACACTTTTCAAACGCTACTCTCACATTGGTTTCTGTTACTTTTAACACAGAACTGTGTTACTTCGTGCCCTACACGCGAAGTGGGTTGGAATAACACCAATTTTGTGTAGAAAAAGGCGTCAACGCAATTTTTGTGTTAAATTTGACGGACATTTTTTCACGGTGTAAGCTGGAATTTCGATTAGGATATCACGATGTCGAGCGTGCGAACGAATGACCAGGCAAGGAACATAAAGTGTAACTAGCTGGTCCCAGCTATAAATATGTCAATAAATGTTAAACGAGCGAAATAAAGCTTGAAAATATGTCCTCGCTCGATACTTTGCCCCCGCGCAAATGGAGCTAAAGAACTCTTCTCGACTCTCGCTCGGACAATTCACTTCAGCCTCGAAGCTTTCAGGTCGCTATCTCGAGAAATGTGACATTTCAGTGGGAATTATCCATACACGTTGATATTTTTGGCACGGTTTACCTCGAGCGATCGTTCGACGACTTTCGTGCCGACGAGATTTCGACGCGTCGACCGAATTGCTGGTCGCGGTTCCATTTCGTCGTTGTAAATCGGATATTCGCAATTTTCATTTGGAAGGACTATTCGATGGGACGTGTCTGTAACGATAATTCAGCTAATTGCATTTGGAAACGTTCGTGGTTGCTACGCAATCAGGTTCTGTCGACCATGACAACAAGGATGTTGGTATCATTTCACTACTTTGTGTACCCATCGGGATAATCGATCCAGCTCTCTCCGTGTAAAGCGACCGTGTATCAACAAACTACGATAATAACATTTCCGATATCGCAACAGACCGTTGGCTCGCGACCTCGCACACTGCGTCATAAAATGTTTTTCTGTTCGTAAGCGTAATACCTCAAATTAGAGCGAACTGAGTATAGTTGAAGTTATGACGAACAAGGGAAAAATACTAAGAACCAAATATACTCTCTGGGGCTGTTCGCTGTTTTTTTTCGAAATCACTCACGTTTTAATGATCGTTGATATTTTTTTTCCAAAATACTGTTATTTATAGATTTAAATCCAATCAAAAAATATACGTAGGCATCTTCTTTTTTACGGAAAATACGTTTAAATTCGAAAAAAACGTGTCAAGGTTGATACGTTTCAATTTGAATTATAATAATTCATATTTCGTAATTAACTTTATATTATTTGTAGATTAAAATAATTTCGATATCTTATGGCTCATGTAATCCGTTTCATTTGATTTATTCATCTCACAGCTGTACGGACGAGTCAGTTGATTTTCCATAAATTTCGAGGCTTCGGCAAATACCTCGGAATCGTACGGCTTCTGTCGTAAAAAAACAGAATTTCCGTCCGTAACATTGAATTTTTCATTAAAAAAACTGAAAACCTTCATAGTAATTTTTTCATATTCTATATAAGTAAGGTAAGGTGAGAAGGACCGTGCTTAATGAAGATTGCACACGTGGCACTAACTCTTCGTACGGGAGATAACATTTGAAGAAAAGTAGTGTGCTATAAAAGCCGAGAAAGGGTTTTGTAATATTTGTATTCTCATTAATCTTTTTTGAAATTGAATGCTGCATACAAAGATATAAACGATCGACATACTTTCCACCAAAATAGTACACCTGCACAAAAGTAATTGTCATTTCACAAAGAATCATATAATATTCAAATAGAGATTTTGGCGCAAAATACAAGAAACACGTTTTTTCGAATTAAAACGCATTTTCCGGGAAAAAGAAAATGTCCAGGAACATTTTTTCATTGGATTCAAGTCTGAAGGACTCACATCTATGAATGACAGTGTTTTGGGAAAAGAATTATCGACAATAATCAAAACGTGAGTGATTTCGAAGAAAAGCAGCGAAACAGTCTCAGTGTTCGATGAATTTCCGGCTTTGGAGAGTATATTTGAGTCTTCTTAGTATTTCTCCCTCATCCGGCATAACTTGAATTACACTCAGTTCAATTTTCGTTCAATTTCGTTCGCCCCAGCTTGAGATATTAGGTTTACGAACAGAAAAACATCTTATGACACAGTGTGCGTCGTGGCCCGGCGAGCTTTTCAGAATATAAATCATTCGGGAACGTCGGGCAGCAAAAGCTTGCCGGTGGAATCGTTTGCGCCGAGGGCGAAATCTAACGGGAAGTTTTTGTCGTTGATGTTTTAGGTTTCTGTCAAAATGCCGAATCCAAGGTGGGAAGTGGGAACTGGAAGACAGTTAAAGAGACCACGTCGGAGCATCGCTACAGCGAAGTTGAACTCACCACGATCTCGACCGTTGGGAGCACGGAAACGGAGAAGCAACCATTCAAGTAACTATGACAATGTAATTGAATCAGATCCCGTTGAGAAATACACGTCGGACCGAACGACCTCGAGAGCGCGAGTTGTTCGTGCTGAAAAATAATTGGCCGAAACTTCATTCTGGTATAATTGTCGAAATACCAGTCCTCGTCGCGGCCGCATCTTGCGAACAACGAAGACTCATCGCTACCTCCCACATTCGTGTCGAACGTTTCCCAACCTGCTGTATAAATACTAGAGTGGCAAAAAAAAACATTTTTTTTCAAGTCCTCCATCTCAAAAGTTTCTCCACGACATAAAAAAATTCTCCCCAAAGACCAGCTTGATATTTCAATTCTACGAAACGCTCAATCAGTTTTTGTTTTTTTCATGTAAATACCATGTCAACAATTTTTTTTACTGTCTGCGGTTAAAGCTCAAAATTGTTTCCTCCACTTGGCTGCACATATTCTTAAAGGAAACCTAATTCTCTATAAAAAGCTCTCAAATAGTTTTATCGTAATCCTAATGGATAAAAAGTTATAAAGCTTTGAATACCCGCAACTAAGGAAGTTCTAAGGAGGATAGTTGTGACACAACAGTTTGCAGTAATTGACATTATTTAAAGACAACTTATTGAATTTCTATGAATCTGAAATAATTCTTAGCTTTCTGGAAAAATTTGTTACTTCTTGCAAATATTTATTTATAAATTCATTAAATTATAGACTATTTATTAAATAGTTGTTTTATAACTATCCTCCTCAGAATTTACTCTGGTACTTGTTAGTGGCGAGTATTCAAAGCTCGATATCCGTTTACCCGTTGCGACAAAACTACTTCAGAGCTTTTTCGTGGAGAGTAAAATTTTCTATGAGAATACATGCATCAAAATAAAACGAAAAATGTTCGCAGTTTTAACCGGAGAAAACGAATAAAAAATGTGTTCACGTGCCAGGTACTTGGATGGAAAAACAAAAAATTATTGAGCGTCACGTAGAATTGAAATATAGAGCTGGTCATTGGGGAGAATGTTTTTTATACGTTAGAGAAACTTCTGAGATGCTGGAAGAAAAAAATTTTTTTGGACCACTCGAATTAGTATATCGCGGTAGGGCGAAAAAGACGATCTATAGATATGATCTCTAGATTCGCACTGTTTCCAACGAGGCAATCGACGTCCAGGTGGTATTTCCACGTCGTACCGGGGAGAATGCGACGACGTGGAATCGATTTGCTCGTTATTACGGCGAACCCGTGTACCGATGTTCCGATCGCGTAACAATTATTCCGATCCACGGGGAATCGGAGTTGAAAAATCATTCGAGCGTGAAAGGGTAGGCGCTCGAGCCTCGAAGTTATTTTTACAAGCGTAAAACAATTTGTTGTCCATTAGCTGGGCAGGCTTTCCCTCGGGTGAGCAGCAGGAGGGGGAGGAGGGAGCGTTCGACGATGAACGAGACCACTCGGACGGTAACGGCGCGGTACGAGCAGAAATAACGCCGCGGGCCAGAAGCAATAAGGACGAAGAGGCGAAGGACCCAGAGGACTCGACATCGGCTTTAGCGTCACCCTCCGGCCGAACACATTCCAGTCAACCTGTCGACTCCGGTGGGTTTGCTACTCGCTTCGCACCCCTACTATCTACCCCTCGTCTTGTTATCAACGCCGCGAAGAATTCGACGCTTTAACGTCACTGTGGCACCGTCGCGATGCTCCTTCGCGGGGCGAAGGGAAATGAAACTCGCTTGCTCTTTATACCGCACTTCTTTATTCGCGACTCCTGATTTCGTTCGGAGATCTCTCGGTCGCGTGGGTACATTTTCCGCGCAGCTGGAAGCTCGTTCGCGGTTGAGTTGACGCCAGGCGAAATAATATTCCTCGAGACAACGGATGCTGTAACGAGCGTCGAGGCACTAGATTAGGCCTCGGGGAATATGGCTCTCACTCGACTGCGATAAAATGACCATACGATCCATCCCTGCAACGCGGGCAGAGAGTAGGTAATCAATGTTTGATCGGAGGGAAGATAAAGTCATTTTGCAGCCAAAAAAATAGAAAAGTAAATTTGCTATCGTATTGTGTAAATATTTTGACCTAGTCCTCAACCAGAGACTATTATTTTTCGACTATGCATCAGACTGTACATATTCATAATATTCTTACGCGAATAAAGCTATTAAGCTGACAACGTTCTCTATTTTTTCCGCTGCAATCAGTTATTCATTTAATAAGTTCGATAAAACTTGGCCTTGTATATTGATACAATATATTCGTGTTTTAAAAATGCTTCAAGTACATTTAAAATTCGTTTTTTGCAATCAGAGGGGAGGAGGGGGGGTTTCGCCCTTGCACCCTACCGGGGCTCCGCCCTGGACCCGTTTCTTGGTGTATTATTCGAGATATACTGTTGTTTGAATATATTATAATATATTATTTGAATATATTTCTACTGTTATATTCAACTAGCTTCTACCCGTGACTTTGTCCGCGCAAACTGGGTTTATCATCCCTTTTTGGGCCCTTGTACTTACTGTAATACACTCCTATAAACTATATTGAAAGACTTATTTCGTTCACCGAAAAATTGAAGATTTTGCGACTTAGAAACACGCGAGCAAGCCACGCAGAACAGATGAAAACTGTCAGCATGATTTGGTTGAATAATTTTTTCTACGAATAATTGCCAGAATAAGTGACACAAGAAAAAGCACGAGTATTTTTCCCCCGTTTGCTTGTCAATAGTATAGTTAAACTGATGCCTGGGATTTGACGTAGTCACTTTTGCTCTCCATCACGCGGTTGTTTATTACCGTTCTACGCTAACACATTAAACTCTATTTCCTCTGTTTCATAATATACACCTATATATCGCACCATCGTGGCATTACAAGCATAAATATATGATTATTCTATCGTGGTCGAGCGTAACACAGAGGAGCGTATTTCACCTCGTGCTCGTGCTAAATTTCAGGCTGAATTATATATCAAATAGAAGTTTTTCAGTTTAACGTGAGAGTAGGACGGGAGTAAGACTCGAAGAACATAAAGCGCAACGAATTTGGTTTTCAACATTTCATCATGTCAAAATTTTGTATAAATCTTTAACACTTTTTGACTTCAATACAATTAAATTTTTTTTTTAAAATCATTATAGAATTATAAAAATAACTACTATTATTGCGTCAAATAGTTTTAAGTGTCAACATGTGAGATTGCTTTCCAAATACGGTTGGATAAAAAAAAATTGCTTCGGAGTAAAAATGTGTCGAGGATCTATACAAAAGTTTGATATCGGTGACAAGTTGAAAAAAGTAGAAAGTTACTCTTGTGCCACTCTCAAGTTTAACGGAAAAACTTCTATTTGTCGTACAAGTTAACTCGGAATTTTTTCAACGACAAAAAAGTGTCGAAATGAAAGGTGTTAGTAGACATGTAAAATCGGCTGCGGAGGTTCAGAAAAAAATAAAAAAATTCGCAGAGCGTAAAAAAGTATAGTATTTTTGCAGAATTTTCATACTCGTAAAACGTTACAGCAGCATCCGCGTCGACGAGCCGCAGGAGAGGTCGCGGTCGATCGCGTCGTCCAATACGACGGTTCCGAGAGGAGATCTCACGCGCGGATGAGGCTAACTCGACGGGTTCGCGACTAGGCGGAGTCTCGGATAGAAACGACGGAAGCGAGACCGAATTGAACGACATCGAAGGATCGACGAGGGATAAGTCGATAGAGGATCGTGGAAAGATGTGGTCCCGCAAAAAGTCTAGCAAGGTGAGCGTGGGCAGGGAAAAGAAGTTGAGGGAAGCACGGGAACGACGTAAGAAAATTCGCTCGGAGCGACGGAGACGACGGTACAACAGGGAGCGAAAACGCAAGAGCAGAGTGCAGGATGGTCAGCGTAGGAAGACGCGAAAGGGTAGGAAATCGAAACGCTACGAAACGGCACCAGCTGCTATGTCCCTGCAGAATTCTTCGGCTCTCCGCTCGAATGGTACGAGAAAGAAATCCGAGGGTGTTTCCGGCGCCGTCGCCGCCGCTTCTAGAATTGACATTGGCCACGATTTCGCGAGCAATCGTCGGAGAAACCAGACGAGCGTGAAGAGCAGTAGCGTCCAGGTGATGGAAAAGTTTAGCGGAATTCGACCGGGCGGCGAAGCATTCGCGTCCGGTTCGAATCACGAGAGGGATTCGCCCGTCGCGATCGCCGGTGATGAAAAGGGCGGACGAAACTTTCCGAGTGACCAAAAGAAGTTTAATGAACAACGTGACCGTTCGGACAACGTCGAGCGAGAGTTTTCCAAGCAGTTCGAACGAGAACTCTCGAAATCGCGACATTCCATCGCGGAATTCCCGGAGCCTCGCGATTTTCATCTAAATTCGAGAATCGGCGAAATCGCTCGGGGTGAAAACGAACCGAGGCGATTCGATGAGAAGTTTGAAAACTCCCGTTTCGCTGGCGAAAAAATACTCGGATATTCCCGGTCGGAAAACGAGCTCCCATCCGACGATGCGAACAACGAAGTTTACTCAAAAATTTCAAACTCTTACGAAGATTACATAGCTAACGCGCTGAGGCTCTCGAAATTACCTATCGCACAGCTGAACCCTCTTATTCGCGATGACGATGAGATCCGCAAAACTAACTTTCCCGATAATTCGAATACCTCCGGCCACGAGTCGAATATACCAGCTCCCACTACACGGAAGCATCCCTTTGAAAATTTGTTGAAAAAAACCGCGAACTTCACCGAGCATCGCGACACCCTCGGCGATACTTTGTTGAAGAATTCGCGAACCAGCGCCGAACGAGACGAACGACTGGATACAGATGCGGCGGGTACCGACGAGGGAAACCTGAAGGGTGATCTGTCTTGTATAAACGGGACTTTCCTACCAGCCCCGTTAGTCAGGCACGCATTGATCAAATACGTCAAGTAAGTAACAACATCGCAACTTTCCGTAACCTCGCAACTCCGCGCCCGAGAACTCAACGATCTCTGACGAATCGATCAGCAATAAACCTATAACACCTGTTAGGATATCGGTGATATATTCTCGAATCGCGACCGAGCTACGAGCAACGAGGCTCGAAGTCGAAAGGAAAAAAAAATGCCATCGAGAGAAAAAAAAGATGAGCTTTTTATGCAAGTTTCCGATTAAGTTTGCTCTTCCGGCGTAACACGCGAACGCCGTCGACACTCGAGTCGCGTTCGAATCGAAGCGCGACCCGGTTTTGAAATTGTAATCGATACGAATTTTCCCGGGATTTGTTCGAATGATATTAATAACAACAATAACAATAGAGCAACGAGGCTTTTCAAGCTTTGCGGCCGTGCGGTTTTGATCCGTTGATCCTCCGAGCTTCGAATTGCTCGTGGCTTTGTGATACCCGCGCGAACGACGTATTCCTCCCCGCAATTACGTATATACACCGTGTCCCAAAGGTCCTCGATACCGGGGCACGAATACCTCGAGGCGGATTACGATTGCACCCCGGGATACTCGCTGGTGGGGCCAGCTCAGCGTTTACTATGCCACGATCGTCGGTGGGTCGGTAAAATGCCGAAATGCAAATTGCGACAGAGTCTGAACAACGTTTGCGCCGACGCGAGGTGCGAGCAAGTGTGCACCGAGGTGAACGGCACGCCGTATTGCTCGTGTTACAAAGGATTTCGACAGCAGGGAAACAAGTGTATCGGTGAGCCCGGCAGCACTACTGAAATTCGATTCCAACCATCTTTCTCTCGACCTTCTCTTCGCCACTACTCCTCGGAAGTTCCATCAGCGAAAAGCTTTTTTTCCCTTACAGATATCAACGAGTGTCAAAATAACAACGGGGGTTGCGAGTTCATCTGCCTCAACACTCCGGGATCTTATCGGTGCGAGTGCCCTGAGGGAATGAGAGAAGGGGAGAATCGATACACTTGCATGGGTGAGAGGCTCTCGATGAATTTCCCACAGTTTCCTCCTCCTCCTCCTCCTCCTCCTCCTCCTCCTCCTCCTCCTCTTCCCTCTCCTTTGCCGCCCCAAGACGATCGAATCTGGGGAACGCTTTGTTAAATTTCAGACATAAACGAGTGTCTCCTCAACAATGGCCACGGGCCGTGCCAGGACACGTGCGAGAATTTCGAAGGAGGTTACCGGTGCTCCTGCAAAGGACTACCGGGCACGACGCTTGGACCCAACAATCATACCTGCCGGGATGCGGGTCCTTGCGGCTCGAACAACGCTGGTTGCTCTCACACGTGTTTGTCAACGATGGGAAGGATATTCTGCTTGTGTCCGGACGGTTTCATGCTGGAGGACGATTGGAAGACGTGTCAGGGTGAGTCTCGATGATCCAACTCCTCTCGGCACGCGGATTACAGTTGTTGTCGCGAAGTTGATTGCGAATTAGCGCGATCACACGTTTGCAACAGACGTGGACGAGTGCGCCGTACCTGACCTGCAGACGATCGTTTGCCAACACGGTTGCATCAACACGCCGGGATCTTACCGTTGCGCTGAGCCTCCAGAGATGAAGGATCAGCCACAATTGGAGCCCGTCGCGACGCCCTGCAACCCAGGACGCGAAATCTCCACCACCGGCGATTGCGTGGGTAAGTGTAATTCCTTTTCCGCTCCGAACAAACCAAAGCAATGGTATAAACACCGATGTAGAACGATTTCTCTCTCATATTTCATCCGACGACGGAACGAATAGCCGATCGATTCGGGGATATTCTCGCCTTGGTTTATTTATTCCGCGTCTATCGAGTGGGCGAAGCAATTCGACTAGCAGCGTAGGAATAGAAAATTATCTATTATTCACGTTCCAAGTAAACCTAAGTCGCGGAATGTCGAAGGCACTGCTCGTCCGTTCATCGATCATCGACCCATCGGTAGTGTTCGTTCGAAGTCAGCGTATAACAGCACCAATAACCGGACGTTTCCCGAGCGACCTCCACAAGGCTGTCGTTGTGGCAAGTCGTGCACGGTAAAAAAAATTCCGTCACATCTAATACCAAACTTTTTTAACACCCAGTTAATGTTACTTCAACACACTCCGCGTGTAGTGATAAAGTAACACAGCTCTGTGTTAAAAGTAACACAAACCAGTATTGGAGTAACATTTGAAAAGTGTTACTTTTTTACTATCGTATCGAATAACATTTTTGTACGTTGAAAAACGGACTGCGAGAACAACGCTTGTCGACACACTAAAATGTTGAATATTCTACACACAAGTTTGTACACTTTACACAATGACGAAATTTTTTCTACCGTGTGTGTTCATTCCGATTGGAAAGTTTGGGAAGTACTCTGAGTTTGGGAACGGCATTTCTGTGGCACTTCATTGCTGTACGCTTCCTGCCCTCGTCTATTGATAGCATCGGTTCTCGCTCGTGGCATTTTAATATCAGGGTAGAAAGAGCGGTCGAACGGGTAGCGCACGTTTTACGTACCATTGCAACGAATCCGTGCCGACCCATGAAGTGGTTATTTTTCACCTCGGCCCTACCCTCGCAACCAATTTACGATCATCGACTCGTATTTTATGGACCTGATGCTCGCCTCTATTCGCACCACCGAGCTACTTCGAATGCTTCAAAACGCTGACTCCTCTGTTCACGTGCGGTTTTCTCCCTCGAATCGCATCGCGGTATTCCACGCACGTTGGAAACACATCACTCCAAATATCTCGCTGCGGAATTACGGACACTAGGCACAATTGTCTAGCAAACTCCAAATTAGTCGAGTAATTTCCTGCTCGGAGATGCGCTTCGATATGTGATATCGGTCGTAATACGGTATCGTGCGAATCGAGCAAACAAATTATCTCTGCCAAGCTCGCATCGGCGAACATGTGGAAGCGGATTCTGATTAACTTCGGAACGTTCGTTTTGCGACTCGTCGCAAACAAACTTCGGACTCGTTACGCGAAGCGATCAGCCGAATCAAAAATCGCGTAAGCTCATTGCCATCGAATTATCACTCGCGAGTCACGCTGCAAACACGCCCTACCGCATCGGCTGACCGAGTGAAATATGTTTTGACCCGCTTGGAATAATCGAGAAAGAATCTATGTGAAGCAATCGAGATGAATAAAATAAAAAATGAAAAATAGCCCAGAATCCGTCGTCTTGACAAGTATCGAGAGAATCCAAAGTTATTCGAAGCACGAAATCAGGAACTATATCAAAACTACGAACAAAAGTTGAGTCACCTTTGTGAAAGCTTATTCAATTATCCTCTCATTTTTTATCAAGTCCCTTTCTCTCTCTTGCTCTCTTCTTTCAAAGTCGACCACACTCTTCGACACCCGATGCAACGGATTAGAGATACTCTCAGGAAGCGGGTAATTGAATAAACGAACCTGGTGCAATTTTCACGACACCATTACCATTTAAATCAATTGAAGTCTCGGAGAGATGCTGCCGAGCAATTTAAAGAACGTACGAGTGCACGTACCGTAATATGGTTCCACGCGGAATGAATCCGATGTCTTGTCCACGTATCGTTGGGCTCACACGCTACAGACGCGAAACATCGACCTACAGCGCACCCACCCACGCATACTTGCATGCATACATACTTACATACATACATACATAGGGAAGCTGGGGTACGACGGACCCCTTAATCCTTTAAACTTTTTTTGTGTGGCTTTTGACCACCGAGTACAAGTTGTTTTGATCTATCTTGAAGAAATCCATAATTGATGTGCAATAATTCATCAACAAAATCTCGGGGCACAACGGACCTCCGGGGCACGTTAGACCCCCCTCAAAAATACATACATACATATTTTTTTCAAATAACTACACTCTGCAGTTCTATATCAATCAAAAGAAGTTCTGTTTGTTTTGTTACCTGTAATTGCAAAGTATTCTGAATTAGGACTACCGCAATCCGTGTTGCCTGCTACACGGCAGCAGACTAACATCAGCAAAGTCACGGTCGAAGCTAGTTATAAGTAAATTGAAACAAAAAATTTAGCAAAATTTTTGAGGGGCTCCGGGGGGTCCGTAGTGCCCCGGTTTCCCATAGGTACGTATAAGAGCTCGTTCGTGTGCATACGCACTAACCGTTCGAGGGTAATTGATAGTCGAGTGATGGGGAATCACTAGCTCGCACGAATGTCCAGAGCTGTTTCGCGTGCTGCTCGTAGCACGCGGAGAAACTACAACGAACTTTGAAAATTTGATATTGGTTCGATATGGAGAAAGACGAGGTTAGGAGTTTGTCGACCAGCTGCTAAGTTAACTCGAATAAATGGGGTATCGATTGACTCGTGGTCAGATTCTGCTAATAACGAGATGACCAGATCACCTTCATTGGCTGTTGTCGTTATTGATCGACCAGGATCCGTAGACGATGGGGATAGAAATCTACCGTTAAAGTCTTGTAGCCATGGCGAGATCCGAAGAGTGTTGTAATAGATGACGAAACGGACGCGATCTACTGGCTGGACGTAGAAAAACTTATGAGATTTTTGCGGTGTCTCTCATTAAAAATGGCACGACGCGTGCGGTACAATCCGTCGTACAATTTCTCTCTGAATTAAAGATGTCGACGAATGCGCGATGGCCAACGGTGGATGTCACGAGGTATGCGAAAATACCGACGGGAGTTTTTTCTGCGCTTGCAACGGCGACGAGAAGCTTTTGGCTGCGGACGGAAAAACTTGTATCGGTAAGTCGTAGATTATTCTCGTCGATCCCAAATTTAGCTAGTGTCTAGCCAGAAGAAACGCGAGCGAGAAAGTTCCCGAATAGGAGACTCTGGTACTGGCTTCCGGATCGGGCGACGTGTCCGGTGATATTCGGAATTTATGAACGTCGTTCCATCATATCCCAAGTATACGAACAACCGTCACCTAATAATGACAAGTGAGGTCTATAAATAATGCTCGCCCGACAGCATTGTCCGGTGAACAATGGCATGTGAAAACGATCAGGACGCAATCGGTATAATTCATCGAGTCTCCGTGCATCTCGACGTTCCATGGACATTTTATTTGGGTATCGGTCATCGGAGCGTACTTTTCTCGCGTCGTTCGTCGCGTGACACTCCTGACAGTAGATCCTCGATAATCACGGAGAATATGCAACGTCGATGATCACAACGAGACATTCCTTCGGCTCCTCGAGGTCGACCGCAACGCTCGCCGCTAACGGGTAGAATTCGATTCGATAATTCAATTCGAGAATCGCGACGCAAGCGTGGCAGTAGTTTTGGGAAAGGAAAAATACAGAGACAATTATCGAGATACGAGATATCGCGGGTAGGATCGAATAGCCGGTAAAACGTAGTAGAAAAATGGGCATGCAGGGTCGTAGACACGGAAAACGCCTTGATTTACAGTAGATTTTTCCGGCTTTACGTGTTTCCTTTCCCATACCTGGTAGAATGTCCGTTTCGTTCACCAACCTTTCGCGGAACTCGACCTTTTTTATATTCGTACGCGCTTCGAAGCGGTGCTTTGCCCGCGTAAAACGTGATATTCCCGAGGGGTCGGCCAGCGGAGTGGTCGCTATCCAGTCGTCGTTGCGTTTCCGCTCCGAGAAGAATGACTACCGGAACCCTCGGTATTCTCGGCGGCAAACCCGGCTCTCGAGATTTCGAGAGCTCGGCGGATCTGTAGACAGTTCTTTGCAGATATCAACGACGTTGCGTGCCCAGCCTTGAATCCGTCCGGGCGGGGATACGTGATGTGCTCCAGACTGACTACGCCGAAGCCTTGGCGGGGTAAGAAGAGGGCAATCAACCGGCCAGGAACGAAATGTTTCCTCAGATGTCCCTACGGCTATCAGCTACGCGGCGAATACGAGCTGACTTGCGGCGCGAACGGCAGCTGGATCGGCTCGAAGCACGGAGAGTGCGTCAGTGAGTAGTGGACAGGGGGCTGCTGCTACGCGCGAAATCGTTTTGCCTCCGCCTCTAACCTGTTCCCCGGTGAATTCTCGTTCTTTCGCGCAGGATACAGCAAGCCGAGGCTAGATTGTCCGGAAGACATCGTCGCTGAAGTTCCTCCTGGGCAATCGGAAGCCTTTGTGACGTACGCGCAACCGTCTACGGATCTGGACTGGTTCAGATACGTGAGATCCGAGCCTTCCTGGGGTACGCGACTGGAGGCAAACCTGACACCGGGCCAATACAAAGTCACTTTCGTGGCGAAACATCCCGTCTCGAAGAAACAGGCGACGTGTAGCCTCCGGATCAACGTGAAACGTCAGTAGCTCGCTCGTCGAATTTCTTTCTTTGTTCCACCTTCGATCGGACCTTTGCAATAGCTTTTGCCAGTTGGAATGAAAATCCCTCGCCCCGACTATTCGTTACTCGACGTGTGCCCTATTAAAATTACGATTCCATTACTCGTAAGCACACACGATCCCCAGGGGAATGTGATTTCCGAGGTTCCCCGCGATTTCGTCGTAAATCGAGTTATTTTAGGTCGCAAATCTACCTTGGTTTACTCGTTTCCGCACTGCCTGGAATTCCCAACGTCGTGATAGCTGCTTTCAGCGTTATCGAGTCACAACGATACGCGCGAACCCCTTCCAGCTTTCGGATCCCTTCGGTGAAACATCCCTCGCCGAGCAGCCCGACCTCACGTCGGCTCGAATCTTCGCTTCCCCAAAACCGTTTTCGTTCGACACGCCTGACGGCTTTTTGAATAAGTTGACGACGAGATTTTTGAGCCTCCCGAGATTGGCCCGGCTTGCCTGCCACCGTGGGATACGCCGCAACTTTCGCCAGACGAACCCGCTGCTCAGACTGTCGCGAAGTACTTGAAAAAACTTTCTCCGCAACCTTGAAGTAGTTTCGTAACGTAAAAATAAACGCCTCGCGAACGTTGTTCTCGCCATTCGTTTTCCCTCTCGTCAGTTTTCTTCTTCTTGGAAATTTCTTACCGAGCTTACATCCCCACATCCGCGCAGCCTCAAACCGAGATCATTGAGGTCTGCTCTTCTACGCTCGATCTCAACTATCATCCGATCGATCGGATACTGTTGCAGGCGGTGAAGCACCAAGGATCAAGAACTGCCCCGACAACATCGTTGTTACCGGTCATAACGGCACGGTGGTCAACTGGACCGATCCGATCTTCACCGACAACGTAAAAGTCGTGCACGTGACCAGCAAAGAAGTAAGTTACTTGCTACGAGTATCTCAAATTAATCGACTAACAGAATTTCGCCGCTAATCAACAGACGAGACTCGCTGACTCTCGGGTTAAAAATTCTCACCGTATCAAAAATTCAACAAACGAGCGTGCAGCTGCTCGAGAAAATACCTTTCAAATCCACGTTTTTATTATTACTCCGAATATACTTCGTTTGAGAACAAGTGCATCGCGACACGCGTATTATAGAACCTCGCGAATGTATGAAATTGAAATCTATGAAATCTATAAATCAATATCGGCTTGCGCGAGTGAGAGTCGGAATGGGCTTGGATTTTATCGGACGTGGTTAACACCAGCCACGGTTTATAGATATTAAGAGGGACCATTTTTTGCTTTCGGGGGTGGAAAATCGGTTTCCGGCGAAGCTGGCAGGAAAATGGGACGGTACTGAAGAAGAGGTTATCTTTGATTTAGTAAATAGAGGTGATAGAGGAAGGAGCGATGCATCATTTTTTATCTTTATATCTCTGTATCATTCTGGCGTTGAGCCGAATTCTCGGGGAAAAAAGTGCAGGACGAGATAAATAAATGGAATGAAAGCAGAGAAACAAGATCAGTGAAAGGAAATGGAAAACCGTGGGATGTGGCACAAATCCAATGGGATAAAGACCGAGCCGGCGGTGGTTTCCGTAGCCTGATAGAGCCTCCGGTCATTAATAGTTATTCGTGATTTAAAAGTAATAGTATCAAGCCGCCCTAAGCCTGCGGATCGATATTTGGCGAATACATCAGAGCGAGAATGGCGTGTATTAACGTTACCTCGCGAAGAAGTTGGCTGGGAGGAAATTGGCAGCGAAAAAACCCGGGCAAGTTGATGCCCAGGGAAATGTTTGGAGGGTAGAAAGATATCTGGCGAAATTTCCTGCTGCTTCGTTTATCATCGAACGGAAACGAGGTCTGGATAAATAATCGGAACGTAACGAGGAAGTGCTCGTGAATTGCACGAAAAATCACTTTGCCGAATCAGCTCTCTTGACCTTTGCGGATTGACTAGACGACGAGATAAGTGAGACTGAACGGGTCACTCTGTTGGGCGACGAAAAGCAATTAAAAGGGTGACTAAAAAACTGTTAGGACGGAGAGGACGGGAAAAGAAAAGGAGAGGCGAGATTTCGTCGAGCACTCGCCGTCACAGCGGTGCCTCTGGCTCCGTCGCGAAATTAGTTATGCATAATTTTCCACGATGAAATGCAAATTTGTGAATCCTATCCACGGCGCCTGGAAGCCGAGACGTGGAACGATGGACGTATTATATTCCCATGGCAGGGCGAAAGGAATAAGCAAGAAAGATGAAAACTAGGGTCGGGCTGGGCGCGAGAACGGCTAATAGCGGAACTTTCAGTGAAAAAGAGAAAGAAAAACGAAAGGCCAAGAGATTTTGTAGTTTTAAACTTTCCGAGAGCTCGAGCGAAAAATAATGAACGCGATATAAACCGACGCGAGAGAGAGCTTGCACCTTAACCGAGTCAGAAATAACGCGATTTCCGTTCAACTTTCGACATTGCGACGGCCTCGACGAAATTTACCCTTCGGTACTCGCGTCTTCTACACACTTTACCTTAACGCCTAGTGGCTCGGGTCACGTTGACCCGCGCGAGTACGGAAGGGTTAATAGTCGCGTTATTAAGGTCGCTTTAGCAGAACTCCGCGAATCACTCGCTACCCGATGGTATTTGCCGAAGAATCTGCGAAAGTCGATCACCTACCGTCGCGCAACTTCGGCGAAAGCTTCGCTTTCATACGAGGTCCGTCGAGAAAGCTCGGGATCACCCGTATCAATTGCCCCTGCTAACTTCGAACAACAGAATCCTGTGAGCGATGTGCTGGACCGAAAGTTTACACTTTCCCCGTTGAGCGCGCCTCGGGCCTAAGGTTCCCGTAGAGCTTTGATAAATCGAACCCTGAAACGCGTTCGCACTCCAAAAACTTGCCGCAGCAGCGATGAACAGGCAAACGAGCGGAAGTCCACAGGAACTTACAGCATCGCATTCTTCACCTCGCTAATGACTCCTAGCTCCGAAGTGAACGATCAACGAGACAACGAAAGGTCTGCTGAAACTACGAAACATGGCTTTTGAAAACTCTGTACTCCGAGGAAAAAACTTTCGAGACTCATCAGAAGCCGCGAGTCGTTGTTTTTATGAGAGAAGGTCTGCGGTTAAAAGGGTGTGTATTCCCGAATAACGGCTCTGCTGACGCGATGAAACCTCGCAGATAGTCGCACCCCTATATTTTCGCAGCTTTACCTCCCTAATCCAAACTCTTGTAGCAACTAAACGACCATTCGCGAATCCTCTCCGAACCTTTGCAATTTCCCCAATCCAAACAACGCGGCGTTCAGCGACCGAGAAAACGTCGATGCTTCGATGATGCTTCAGCTGTTTTACTCTTCCAATCGAAAGATTTGCGCTGTACATAATTTCGGTTCAAAAATGGTTGCCGAGGACCGTACACGACCGTGTGAGTGTGAAATGACGGTGTAAAACCACCTGGGTGCAAATTATTTAAATTCCACTTTTTCATAGGTGGCAGCACTGACGTTCTCAAATTGTTATACGCCTGTTGGCGAGATTTTCAAGTAATTCAATTTAATTAATTAGTGCAAAATAATCGTAAACTAAACATTCTCACGGTGTAACTTTTTCACACCAAGTCCACGCCGAGTCCAAGACATTTTTTACAGCGTAGCAGCAGGGATCGTAAAATTGCGGGCATTTTTTTCTTCTCCCGAAGGTGGAAGGCGACGAAGTTTGTTGGAAGATCGTTCGTGTGCGATCGTTGTGCGGGTGAAAATTGGCATTTTTATTCATTGCAGAGTCCAGGACACGCGTTTCCCGTCGGGCTGCACAAAATCCAATACGAAGCGAGCGACGCGGCTGGCTGGACTGCGACCTGTGATTTCCTGGTAACAGTCACAAGTGACTGAAGAACTAACGAGCGGGTAGCGTAGAAAGTGGTGCCGAGAAGACGCAACGAATATGAGCAGTGAGCACGGCGATGAAGGCGACGAGATCATTTCACACACGAGACGTTTGTCATTGTTTTTCCTTTCACCACTCTGGGTCGGGTGATTTCATACGATGGGAGAATTTCCCTTTCCCGTCGCGGGGTCACCGAGATCCAGTCTCTTTTCGCGAAGTATTCCGTCTGCCGGCGAAATAAAACTGACTTCTCGTACGGCTAATCGAGTTCTGCTCATTCAAAGAAACCACTCGCGACCACGTATATTTCGGTTCAATTCAACATCTTATATTCCTGTGATGAAAGCTCGGTAAGCGTACGCGCCGAATCACCCTTAGCGTGCTTCGTTCCTCGCAATAAAATCTCGGGAAAACGTTATCTCGTGATTTTGGATGGCTTCTGATATGCCGTAACCGCAGGCGACGGAGAGACGACGCGACGTCGCATATAATAGCATCGCGAACGATTGAACATATCAACCTTGGAATTTGTGTCAAGAGACGAAACGCACGACAAAGAGAATCCCAACAATAAAGCGCGGCGATGAATACAAATGATCGAGCCACGTTACGTCATTTGTTAAGTTATTGACGAAATCCTCGCGTTTGCGTTTCAGGAGCTGTTCTATTATTAAGATTAAATATAACTCCGCAAAAGTCTCTCTCTCTCTCTCTCTCTCTCTCTCTCTCTCTCTCTCTCTCTCTCTCTCTCTCTCTCTCTCTCTCTCTCTCTCTCTCTCTCTCTCTCTCTCTCTCTCTCTCTCTCTCTCTC